>CANSZD010003230.1:0-205604 GCA_947648045.1 Beta corolliflora
TTGATGTGACCCGAGTTATGTGCGTTATAGAGTGTTGAGAAGTCCATTTTACTAAGGTTTAAGGTTTAGAAAGGAGAGTTTTACTCATCTATACCTTAGTGTGGAGAAAGAGGAGTTATGATGAATTGGCGATATTAGAGGAGATTTAAGGATATTTTTTGGTTATATGTGTTTATGATCATTTACGGGTGGATTCCCGTCCGTGTTTGCGATCCATTGACATAAAAAGATCACAAAGTTCTTTAGAGTCCAGAGTTATATGGTGGAGGCATCCAAGTTCATCCTCTTTGTGGCTCTACGTCATTGTTTGCCCACCGCTTGGCGTTGAAGAGCCCCCTCGGGCGTGTGTGGAGAAGGTCGGATCGCAGCGTAGCGAGTGCCGGCAGGCACCACACTCCCACGGCCGCGCATTTCGAGCCGCACGGGATCATGTCGGCATCGCATGCCAGGCTACCGCGCGCAAGACATGCCGAGTCGCGCATAGTCGAGTGAAGGCGTGACATTGACGGCGTTGAGTGCCCGACTCGCGCATGGGCGACACGCGACTCGCGCACTCCCAGGGCGAAGAATGCTTTGTAGCCAAAGCAGCGAGGCCGTGGCGCGCCATAGATGCCGGCTTCCGCGCACTTCGCGCGGCTACGACTCTTCGCGGTTTCGAGTTTTCCTTAGGTTTTATTAATGAGAAAAAAACGTTTGGTGGGATATCTTGTAATTTCGAACTAAATTAGAGAGGAGAGAGAGAGAGAAAGAACCCCAATCCCTATTTCTCCCTTTTGAGTTTCGAATAATTAGTTTGAAGATTTGCTTGATGGATCTCTATGTCGATTGTAGCCTAAATCTAGTCTTGAACGGTTAATCAAGCTCGATCTACATTATTGTGGGGTTTTCTCTTTGTTAACTTTTTCTTAATTATAATTGTGATTTCTTGATTTTAATCTATGATTGTGGTATGTATTGCTAGGAGTACTACTAGTTTATACAGTTGATTTTATCATTGCTAGGATTTAGAATTGATCCTGGATTCATGTTTTCTTCTTTCATGAGTAGCAATCTAGGGTTTTTGATTAATGAATACTGATTATTCTTGATTAATCACTAGAGAAATCACAAGTTCCAGTTGAATATGTTGTCCTACAGCAATTTGTTAATTGGCTCATTGTTTCCTAGTTCGTTTGATGTTCTATTGATTTGAATTTAATCTACGATTAGATTAGATTAATCTTTTGTTCAAGTTTTATGATCATGCGATTGTGATTGTTTAACGGTACTTTTTGAGGGAAAGGAATTTGATTTCCAACTTTGAGTAATTAAGAGTAAAGTTACACATTTGAGAAACCAATGATCAATAGTACGAATCGAAGTGGCCGTTAACCGGGCTTCAGATTCTTCTCTTCTTGATTACATTACTTTTTGATTGTTCTTTAGTTCTTCAGTATTTAGTTATTCGATTCTTTAATCCCAAAACCCCCATTTGATCCAATATAAGCGCAGGTTAGTCCCCGAGTCTCTTGTGGATTCGACCCTACTTACTACTTACATTTATTTGTATTGGAAAGAAGGAAAATAAACTTTTATCTTTGGTAGCGCGTACGGCCCAACGTCCCTTTCAAATTTTAGGCGCTTCGTTGCGGGGACTTGGCGCAATTACTAAAGCGTGTTTATTGTAGATTGTGTTTGAAATTTCACTTTTTTGATTAGTATATGGTTGGCACCCGTGCTTCTAGCCAAGATTGTGTGGATTACGATCCCGAGTTAGAATTGAATCTTTCGGGTTGCGAAGGGAATTGAAGAAGAAATTTTTTCAAGAACTTCCATTTGCATTGAATTTGGAAGAAGAAATGCCACCTAGGGTGGAGACTCGTACTACGAGGAGCTCATAGCTCCTAATCTTGATCGCTGACCATTATGTATCCCTTTCCCAGCCAGGAAGCCGGTACCACCTTCGAGCTCGAGTCGGGGCTCGTTCATCTATTACCATCTTTTCATGGGCTCGGTGGTGAAGACCCTATCAAGTTCTATCAGGATTCCATAGTTGTGTGCTTCAAGCATGAAGCTAGGGTAATGCCACGGAAGAGCAAGTTAAGATGAGGGCATTTCCTTTTCTCTTAAGGATACGGCCAAAGGTTGGCTATATTATCTTCCCAGGGTGTATCTCCAGTTGATGCGAGATGAAGAAGCGGTTCCTTGATAGAAATATTTTCCCGCTTCAAAGTCGTCACACTCAAGAAAGAGATCGGCAACATAGAGCAGAGATATGATGAACCTTTGTATGAATATTGGGAGCGTTTTAAGAGGTTATGTGCAAGGCAGTCAAGTATAATGGATATAGTGAGGAAGATTTGATCTTATACTTCTATAATGGGCTTTCGATGATGATGTACGAATGATTAATGCTGGTAGTGGTGGATCGATCATAAATAAGACTCGGTGACGCTTATTTAGGCTTTTGATAGAGGGAGCTTTACAAGGCTCCGGACATTTTAGTGAGGCGATCCACCCCTGAGAAGGTGAATGTGAGTAGCTCCCGAGGACATGCAAAATCCCAAACTTGAAGAACGGGTTCAAACTCTTACCCCATTAGTAAGAGAGCTCATTGTTAAGGGACACACTCGGCAAGTTAAGGCGTGCGGGATATGTGTTGAATCCACCCGCCCGATTATTGCCCACAACTTCCAGAGGGGTCGAGTGTAGGAGAGTCCGCGCTCTTGGTTTTCAAGGCTTTCGGGGAATCCAAAGGAGATATGATCCTTATTCCAACACATTCTAATCCCGGTTGGAGAGATAATCAGGGATTGAGAGTCTGGTAATGAGCTGAGTAACCACCAACCCGCGCGATATCATCAGCCGTAGCAAACGAGTTCATGAGACCCCCGGAAGCTCAGGTTCGGGGGTAAATCATCGGGGGTGAATTCGGATATGAGGTAAAGTTCTACAATGTCGAAGATATGCTCGATGCCTTAACCGAGAATGTGACCACCATGCAAGGGAATATGGTACCGGTTTCTGAGAAACCCACTCCCTAGTATAAGGAATTTGGAAACACGAGATGAACCGGGGTTTCGAGTGCGGTGAGCGAGGCTAGAGGCTCGTGAATTGGGAAAATTACCCTCCCAAAGCAGTAAACCCCGAAGAAGAATGTGAGTTCTATCATGATAAGGGGTGATACACGGTGACCCGGGGGAGAGAGCATGGTTGCGAAAGGAGGAAGTTACTTTACTTCCGAAGCATCGACCTCCCCCACCTTTTCCGAAGCTTTGCGGGTCGATAGAAGGTATGGAGCAACAAAGGTATATATGAGGCCGTACGCGGATGTGAGGTAAGTTCTCTGTTTTACCCAACATAGAGAAAACTAGTGAGCATGTTTAGCTATTTCTCGTAATGCACTTCCTCCCCAAATATGATGACCCCGGGCATGTTTACCGTCCCTTGCACTATTAATGACATTGGTATTCCTAAAGCTATGTTAGACTTAGGTGCTTGATTAATGTGATTCCATTTTCGCTATATAAGTCTTTAGCGCTTGGCCCTTTGCATGCAACAAATGTCGTAGTGCGGTTGGGCGACGGATCCCACTCTTATCCCAAGGGTAAGGTTGAGGATGTGTTAGTTCGTGTTGGTAAACTTCGGTTTCCTTCGACTTTTATGTCTTGGACATGGAGTCGATTGTCATGTTTCTCTGTTCTTTTAGGGAGGCCGTAGTTTTTGAAAACATCCGAGTCAAAAATTGATGTTGGTCTTTGGGTCATTAAGCTGTGGAGTTTGGGGGACATTTAGAAGCATTTGGTATTCATGAGTCTAAGAATTCCTAGCGATTGAACATCCCTCATGCTTTGTGGGTACTATTCAGTCCATAGTGTGTGATACATATGATACCGAGTGAAGGACATGAGTCATTGGAGGTAGTGAGGTTGCAAAAACATGAGAGACCACCGATTTCTTGCATAATTTTACATCGTTATCACTAACGCTAGGCGTGCGCGGAAGTTGTCTCATCAAACCTACAGTACAAGTGTTGGAACAAGGAGTTGAACCATCCCCGGAGGCGATTGTGGGAGGTATAAGGTCGAGCTAACGACTTTAAACTAGCGCTACTCGGGAAGGCGGCGGAGCCCCTTTTTCTTTTCTTCGTTTTTTTTCTTTTCTATTTTTCTTCAATTTCTTTTCCTTCTTACTTTTCAACCTCACCATTTTTAATACTCCATCACAACAAATTATCCTTCACCCACCCTTCCCCCTCTTGCTTCCAGAGCTATAATTCAAAATACTTTTAGTCGATCATAATCCAACTTAAGCCAAAATACATCAAAAGACCTTTGAGAGGTGTCCATTTGAGAGACGTTAGTGAAATTGGAGGGTCGAGATTGATGAAAGAGTTGCGTAGGCAATGCTTATGAGCTAATGATGCGCATTTGCATAATGGAGTTGGTTCTACTATAAGGTGCACATTAGAAATTTTATTCTCCCCATGAATTTAATTTTGGATTAGTCATTACATGGATGTTATAGAGAGTCGGGTTGTGAGATGGTGTGTGTGTTTGTCGTCATTGTGTTTTCTTATGTCACTTGGGTGTGATTTGTTTTTGATGGGTATTGTTGAGGGAGTGAGAATTTTTGTGAGAGTCGGTTTTGAGTGTTCCCGCTTCTCGTTTCTTGTGTTTTCTTGTACTTGCTCTCACATTGAGGACAATGTCTTGATTAAGTCGGGGGGAGGAAATTCTCATTGTTCTATTTGATGCTTATTTTATTTTTGAAAAAAAAAAAAAAAACAAGAACAAAAGTGATGAAATGAAACCCGTTGAGTTGAAAACCCGCAAAGGCGGGCGACTCGAGCAATAATGGGGGCCGGATAGGTTGAAAACCCGAAAGGGTAATCTATGCAAAAAGTGGCTAATTGGAGCGGGTGAGATGGTGAGCTCATAAATAAAAAAATGTGTGTGAAGCTAGGATGAAAACAGAAAGGGCTCCTAGGCAAAATGAGAGATAAAAGAGAGATAATTTGAAATCATTTGCGGAGTTGGTGTCATAAGGAGGATTAATGATATAAGGAGTGCCTCGGGTAGGTTTTTCATCTTGATGTTCGGAGTTAGAGGCGAATAGGTTAGAGCTCGCTCATCATTGGAGGAATAAGGAGTTTGGTGTTGTGATTGTGTTTAGATGGTCCAAGTTCGAGTCCTTTGAGTTTTGTCAGGATTCGAATTTGTTTTTGTCATTTCATAACATGAGGATGGTTGTGGTGTTGTATGATTGGAATGGCTTTGAATCCTTTGAGATCTTTCGGGGTTCAAAGTCATGTGTTTTTATTATCTTGGTGTTGAGTATATTACGGCGTGCTATTTACATTATTTCGGGAGAGCTTTTTAGTTCAAGTGTGGGGGTGACTCTTACCCTTAAGCTTGGCTTTAAGCGAATCGGGGGAATAGCAAACTTTTATCATACACTAGGATGGAGAGATAAGGGGAGTAGTGAAAGGTGAGCAATGGCTTGGAAGGGGTGCCTCATTGACCTTTATTTTGAGTTTACTCGAGGTCGAGTAAAGTTCAAGTGTGGGGGTATTTGATGTGACCAAGTTATGTGCGAGTATAGAGTGTTGAGAAGTCCATTTTACTAAGGTTTAAGGTTTAAGAAGGAGAGTTTTACTCATCTATACCTTAGTGTGGAGAAGAGGGAGTTATGATGAATTGGCGATATTAGAGGAGATTTAAGGATATTTTGTGGTTATATGTGTTTATGATCATTTACGGGTGCATTTCCATCCCGTGTTTGCGATCCATTCAACATAAAAAAGATCCGCAAAGTTCTTTGGAGTCTAGAGTTATATGGTGGAGGCCTCCAAGTTCATCCTCTTTGTGGCTCTACGGCATTGTTTGCCCACCATAGGCGTTGAAGAGCCCACCTCGGGCGTGTGTGGAGAAGGTCGGATCTGGGCGTAGTGAGTGCCAGTTGGGCACCACACTCCCACGGCCCGCGCATTTCGAGCCGCACGGGATCGTATCGGCATCGCATGCCCAGGCTCGCGTGCAAGATATGCCAGTCGCGCATATCAGTGAAGGCGTGACATTGGCGGCGTTGAGTGCCGGACTCGCGCATAGGCATCGCACGACTCGCGCACTTCGAGCGAAGAATCTTTGTTAGAGCGTAGCGAAGGCCCAGTCGCGCGCCGTAGATGCCAGGCTCGCGCACTTCGACACGGCTACGACTCTTCGGCGGTTTTCGGCTTTCCTTAGGTTTTATTAATGAGAAAAAAAACGTTTGGTGGGATATCTTGTAATTTCTGAACTAAATTAGAGAGGAGAGAGAGAAGAACCCTAATCCCTATTTCTCCCTTTTGAGTTTCGAATAATTAGTTTGAAGATTTGCTTGATGGATGCTATGTCGATTGTAGCCTAAATCTAGTCTTGAGAACGGTTAATCGAAGCTTCGGTCTATTATTGTGAGGTTTCTCTTTGTTAACTTTTTCTTAATTATAATTGTGATTTCTTGATTTTAATCTATGATTGTGGTATGTATTGCTAGGAGTACTACTAGTTTATACATTCGATTTATCATTTGCTAGGATTTAGAATTGATCTTGGATTCATCTGTTCTTCTTTCATGAGTAGCGATCTAGGGTTTGATTAATGAATCTGATTATTCTTGATTAATCACTAGAGAAATCACAAGTTCCAATTTGAATATGTTGTGCTAGCTATTTGTGTATTGGCTCATTGTTTCCTAGTTCGTTGATGTTCTAATGATTTGAATTTAATCTCTGATTAGATTAGATTAATCTTTAGTTTAAGTTTTATGATCATCTGATTGTGATTGTTTAACGGTACTTTTGAGGGAAAGGAATTTGATTTCCAACTTTGAGTAATTAAGAGTAAAGTTACACATTTGAGAAACCAATGATCAATAGTACGAATCGAAGTGGCCATTAACGAACTCAAGATTCTTCTCTTCTTGATTACATTACTTTTTGATTGTTCTTTAGTTCTTCATATTTAGTTATTCAATTCTTTAATCCCAAAACCCCCATTTGATCTATTATAAGCACGAGTTAGTCCCCAAGTCTCTGTGTATTCGACCCTACTTGCCACTTACATTTATTTGTATTGGAAAGAAGGAAAATAAACTTTTATCTTTGGTAGCGCGTACGGCCAGCGTCCCACCACCAATACCAACATAATTATTAATCCCTCATGTGAATTAATATAATAAAGTTCCCAATCTCATATGCTTGCATCAATCATCCATACAAATATAATATAATCAATCGTAATCAACATGCTTCACACAATGGCATAAACCATGCAAATTCACTTGAATATAATTCATATATGAACTTAAATAGTTCCCTATACATGATACTACATAAATCCCATCCTTGGGACATGATACTAATCCAACCCACGCATAGGTATGTACGTACCTTGTGTAGACAAAATACGAGGCCACCTTAACAAGCTTAAAAGTCACCTAAAGAGAATTCTCCGCCTACCAATAATCAACATAACCACAAATCAATACTCTAATAAATTTCCAGCAATGTTAAAATACTTTAAACCCTCTTTAAAAGCGTTAAAAAAACCTTTCCCATCATTAAAACTTCAATTATTAGTAATTCCTAGTATAGTACTACTATACTAGTCATTAAAACCCTCAAAAACTCGTACTTTGATAATTAAAACTCCATCATAAGCATACTAATAAAAATTCCGGTAACTTGTAATGTATTTAAAACCCTTTACAACATACTTAAACATAATTAAAATCATAAGAGTACTCAATTTCATAAACTATAATATCCTACTATGATTTTTCAACTCATAAAACCCTAAAAATCTATGCTTTGATACTTATAACCTTAATATAAACATAGTAAATAAATCTGAAATTTAATTACTTCACTATATAAATTACATAATCGAAATTTATATTTAAATCATCAAACTATAAACTTTAATCCCGAAAACATTAAATAAATCTTTAAAAATATTAACTTTAACATTAAATAAAAATAGAGGAGGAAGAAATAACCACAAGAGAGGAAGGAGGGAGAAACACGCACGACGAGGGGAGGAGGTGGTGCGGTGGCCGGCGGGGTGTCGTCGACGGAGGAACACCAAAGGGAGGAGAGAAAATCGGAGAGAGAGAGAAGAAAAGAAAAGAAGAGGAAGCCGAAAGAAAAGAGAGAGGGAGGAGAGAGAAAATAAGTGGGGAAAATTTTGGAGGTTACGGGTTTGTATAGTTAACCCTTTTTGGGCTTAGAGAATTGTGTTTGGACTTTAATAATATTTAATGATTGGGCGTTTGGCGTAGTTGGGTTCCTCTAACTCAATTTAAAATCCTTTTTACTAAACCCAAAGATGTTTAAGCTATTTAAATAATTTTAAAGTATGACTAAATAAAATATTTGATTACTTAAGATCATTGAATAATTCTTTTGACTTTCAAATAGTCAACTTTTTAATAAATAAATCATTTAAACATTAAAATATACATTAAAATGCATTTATAAAATTCATAAAATTACGGGGGATTAAAGATTTATAAATAACAATTGTCTCAAACATATAAACATGGTTTCGTGTATAAATAACAAGTGTTTTAGATACACAAACAATGGTTCTTATAAATGACCAATTGCACTTTGTTGGGGGAAAAAGGCGGCAAAACATGTTAATCAATGGAACTTTTACTTTTTTCAAGATAACAATTGTACTTTTCGACAAAAAGTAAGCTTTAACACACAAAAACATGGGTTGGTTTATAAATAACTTAAACACATAAAAAACAAGTGTTTTGAACATACAAACGAAGGTTCATAAATTGCCTTTTTATTTTTCCCTATCTTATATTAAAATCCACTTGAGTAAATATTGGACGGGGGCCATTTTTTTAAAAAAAAATTCAATTAGTGTACTATTCCACCTTTTTTGTTTGAATCCTCCACCAATTTTATTTTTTTGCAAAAAGGTCCTTGTTAGTGGTTTTCAAACCACTAATAGTTAGTGTTTTATCATCCTCAGTATCTCCTTTTCCTCCCAAAATATAGTTTCGGTATTTCATTTTGGTTGTCCTAAAATTTTTTTTTTCCATTTCTTTTTTTCTATTTTAAAACAACATTGTTATTTTGAAAATATTCTTATGAGCATAAATTTAGGCCTGATTTGTCAATAAATGAGGGTCCACCTACTCCCCCCGTTCTTTGTTCCATTCAACGGTACTTTCTCTCTCTTCATTCCTCAAATGTTACTCTCTCCGTTATCTCTTTTTGATGAAACTCTCTCTCTGTTGAAAGGAACTTTCTCTCTCTTTAAGTTCTCCATCTTCATTCACAAATCAACAAGCAAGCTTAGATTTGAAAATTTTGAGAGAAAAAAATGAGAGAACTTGCGAATTTTTAGGGTTTTTATGTGCACTTTTTTTCTCTCTCTTCTGAATTTTTTTTAAGATCTAGTCCCTCTTAATTGATCGAAGGTTAGATCGAAGTATCATTTTGTGGTAACGATTTCAATCTGAATTTTTGGGGAACTTTCATTCATTATGAGTTAAGATTCCGCTAGTTTGGTTGGAGGTGATCTTGTATCATGCGGAACCTACTATTGTTACGATTATCCAAATTGCTAGTGAGGCAAAGAATGTGATGAAAATCACATTTACAAACCAAAATCCAAATTCAATGGTTTTGGTTCTTCTTCCACAATGAAATAGTTTAGAGAATGATGTTGATATGTAGAAGGGTGTGAGAAACTTATTGTCCCCTGCTCTTATTGAAGAAGAAAATGGGGAATTTTTTCCCCCTTACTCGGAGGATGATTTGAGTGATGTTGAATCTATCAGCTAAGTCCATTCTTTTATTCGGTTTACATTTCTTTAAGTTTTGCAAAATAAGTTATTTATTTTGATTGTGGTTTTGTGTTTGGTTAGTTGTCCCCCATATACTATGGGATGATTATTTGATTTTGGTGTTTTATGCATGATTTGAGTTGTGGTTATTTAACTACGGATTTAATGTTAGTTGGTTGATATCTTGTTAATCTTGTTATATTTTAGGGGTTTTTAGATGACTTCTTAGAGCTTTTAGGTTAGTTTAGTTTTTTAATTATTTAGTTACATGATTTGTGGAAATACTTCTCCTCCTTATATGTTTTTGTCTTATTTCAGGATTCTATAATAACATGCTCAGAGGGAGTTTGCACAAATCCGGACATTAGGATCGAAGAGGAATGTCAAAGAAGCATTAAGGAGCAATCAAAGGAGCTAAAAAGGACCCCGAAGAGTGAAGAACAAAATGACCAGAGCTCCCCGAGGTTGGGCTACCAACTCGAATCACTTTGAAACCAAGCTCAAGATTGAGTACGCCAAGGTGACCCGCCCGGGTCACTTGTTTGACCCGCATGGGTAAGCTCTAACCGAGTTGCTCGTGTCGGGTCAAGCGCTTGGGTCGAATGATTTTACGGAAATTTTCTCTTTTAATCTTCTTTTTGTGAGGGGTTAATTTGTAATTATACGTAGTTTAGTTTAGCTTGTTAAAACTTATTTTCTTTGATTTGTTGGGCGATTAATCACCATCTAGCTTGCATTTAGGAATCCCTAGTGAATGTAAGAAATGAAGGTAAGGGTAAGAATAGGTTTGGTTGTTAAGTCGAGTTTTCTATGAAAATAGGCATTTCTTGATTTAGGTTTCTTGTAATCATCATGTTCATGAATTGGATAGAATAGTTACTCATGCCATGAGGATAGGCCAAGAGCGACTAATCTGGCTTCCCTTGTTAGCTCGAGAGAGTAATTAAGGACTTTGTTGAATGATTTTACCATTGCAAAAACCACCATTGTGATTCCCCTTAGTCTTGGTTTTTGATGTGTTGATTGATTGATTGTGAATTCCCCGATCCCCTCGTTCCTTTACATTTTATGTACTTCCTTCATTCTATTTTTATTAGTTTAACTTGTTGGATTTTCTAGTTTATTAGGCTTTAGAACTTAGTTTCTATTTATCCCAAAAAACCCGAAATAGGTTTAGCTCATTGCAATTGATAAGTTTATCGTCGCTTGACCCTGCTTCCTTGTGGTTCGATCCTTTACTTGCTCTATATTGAGTAGTTTAGGTTATTTTTGATGTGTTACAACGAGACCGTCATTGGCTAGAAGAAGTGGGGTCCAAATTCCACTAAGTTGAAATTTTCATTTGAATTTCAAACCGAAATCCGAAAATTTGATTTTGAATTTCAAATTTATTGTGGGTCTCGAGGACCTAACCCCTTGAATTTTTCTCTCTCCTCACAATTCTCTCACCTCGGAAAATTACCCTTTCCTCTTTGAAACATATTCTCTCTCCTAACGATGCACCGGAATTCTTAACCCTAAAATTTTGTTTCTTGGGAAATAGAACTCGGACTTTGTGGCCAGGAATGTTCATTGTATTATCATCGAAAGTCTTTCCGGAATTAGATCCGGGCCTTTGTAGCCGAATTTTTTCGTTTCGTCATCGGAATTATAGTCGGAGTTAGAAATGGATGCTTTCTTGCGAGAATTTTCGTCGGTTTTGTCTTAGAAATTCTTTAGAAATTAGTTGTCGGGATTTAAAACCCATTGTTTCGATTAATTATATGTCGTTTGCCTTTCATATATATCTAAAAATTGAAGTGCAACATATGGTTTTGGAGTTGCGGATTGAACATTTAGAACATGAACGTTTGGAGTTGCGGATTGAACATTTAGAACATGAACGTCAAGTAATGAGAAAGCGTAATGGATTTGGAGATTGAAAGTAGTAATATTAAAATTGTTTTAGTATCGAGTATTTAGAGTAGTAACATAGTATTTTTATTTCGTATAACTATATATTTAAAAGAGTAAAATATTATATTGTATGGTTTTCATTTGTACAAATATTTTTAATTGCAAGATGAACAATTGTCTTTGATACCCCCACCAACTTGATTCTTTGCTTGTACTTGCTTTCACTTTGCTAACCCGGGTTCGAATCTTGGACATGGACAAATTTGTGTAGGTGTAGGATGAATTTTTGGACTTTTTAACTCTAAATATATTTTTATTTTTCCCCGACGAATTGTGAATTTATTTTAACTTCAACATATTGGATCCAAGTTTTTTGTACTTAATTTCAAACAAAAAAAATGAAGGGGAAAGCTAATTATGAGCGAGATGCAAAGATACACCCATTGTTTCTAAGGCATTCAAACATTGGAAATCGAACATCACATAACATTCACAACAATGAAGTTGTAGAAACGTTTTTTTGCCTTTTTTATCGAGGCCATAATAAACATTTTAAAATACATATTATGCTACCAAAAATAAACTTATAATTCCAATTATAAATGTCAATTACCAACACACGTTATTAAGAATAATAATTCTTGATAAACATTTAAATACATATTATGTTACTGAAAATAAATTTATGATTCCAATTATAAATGTCAATTACTGAAACACAATACTACTAATAGTAATTCTTGATAAACATTTAAAATACATATTAAGTTCTTGAAAATAAACTTATGATTCAATGTTAATTACTAACTCACATTACTAATAATAATAGTTCTTAATCTTAACATGAAATTAAACACACATTAATAATAATAAGTTCTATTTCCTAAAAAAATATAACTTTGGTTCCTAATAATAAGCACACACTTGTCTAATAGTACATATGAACATGACAACAACACTAGTTTGTTCAATGTGAATAAAACTATCTATTGACTTATTGTACATGAATATGAACGAGAACTATAAGATTTAATTGAGTTATTCTCGCTAAAGTAACAATCTCGTTTTATCGGAAATTGATGACTCTTGTTGAGTGAAAGCAAGATTGTTATTAATTAATTGTATATGAATATGAACGAAAACTATAAGATTAAATTTAATCGAGTCTACCCTTCCTAACAAACTCGTTTGATCGGAGCTTGATCACTCTTGTTATTATTTAATCGTATACGACTAACGGTTATGTGAATACAAACGAAAACTATTTGATCGAATTTATTGGATTTAACTAATTGTATATAAATATGAACGAAATAATATTACCACATTTATTGAATTCATGAATGAGTCTCGCCCTCCTAAAACAATCATTAAATCAGAGATTGATCACTCTTGTTCAATGTGAAATCAATAGTGCTATGTATTGACTAACTCTATAAGAAAATGAACGAGAACTATGAGATTGAACTTTTCCAATGTAATTAGTCTCGCCCTCCTAAAATATTAATTAGATCGTAGATTGATCACTCGTTGTTCAATGTGAATATATAATACTATTTTTGGGCTTATTGTACATGAATATGAATGAGAACTATAAGATTGAATTTAATTAGTCTCGTTAAAGTAACAATCTCATTTTATTGGAGATTAATGACTCTTGTTGAGTGGAACCAATATTGGTATTGTTTAATTGTATATGAATATGAACGAAAACTATCAGATTGAATTTAATCAGTTTACCTTTCTTAACAAACTCGTTGATCGGAGCTTGATCACTCTTGTTATTTTTTAATTAAATACGACTAATGCTTATGTGAATACGAGTGAAAACTATTTGATCACATTTATTGGATTTAACTAATTGTATAAATATGAACAAAAATAATAATACTACATTTATTGAATTCAATGAGTCTCGCTCTCCTTACAAACTTAATCAGTCTCGCCCCCGCAACAAAAAATTTATAATAGTAATGTTGCTCACTTTTAAACGATATTCACCTAAATTGTATATATAATTGGCGATGTATGTAACTTTTTTCAAATAAAACTAATTAATTATAATAAAGACATATATAGAAATAAGTTATTGTTTTTTATTTTAACTTTTTAATTAGTAACAAAAGTTATAAATAGAATCTTTATGGTAATAAATTTATTAAACACCTTAAATTAGCCCAAATTGAAACTCTTGCCTAGGCGTGGAGGCGAGTGTTAATATATTTAGCGACTAACAATTGAACCAAGATGTTAGGGGGTACCAACACATTTATAAGCGCCCAAAAAATATATATATTGAAGATTAATTATGAAGAAAAGTAAAGATTATATATAGTATCATTTATATTAAAAAAAAAATTCCACATTCTATGGAACCTAAACACTACTTAGGAGAGGCAAAGAGTAACCCTTTTCATTCTTTCGGAAACCCTATACACTTAGGATGAGTAACATATTAGAACAAGTTATTTTCTACTTTTTGTAATTGGATGTATTTGGTCACATGTGCCTATATGATAGCTTGACAAATTATTTATCAATTTTAACTCAATTAAAAACAACTTACTTATAAGTAAGAAATGTTAAAAAATTATTAGAACAAAATATTAATATAATAGATTTACAGGGTCTTATTGTTAAATTCTACTCGATTCACTTGAAATTGAAAATTTCAACAATTTTAATTTGCCATATATATGTTTATATTGTATCTAAACAAGTTAAACAATTCGGAGTTAATATGAAGTTCTTGACGGAATTTATGGTGTGTTATGCGAAAGTCGCCGGAATTAGAACCGGGCCAAAATGTTTCGATTAATTAGATGTTGTTTGTATTTCTTATTTGCTAGAATTTTTATCCCAATTCGGAGTTGTCGCCGGAATACTTGTAACCTTTAGTGAAGAAGGTTTGGATTGAACTAATTGAAGTGAAAATCATTTCTTTTAGAAAGAGGATAATTTCTCATATATTCCAATTAGAAATTTCAGTTCACGAATTAATATCAAAAAATTGAAGTGTAGCATATGAATTCTCATAAATTTAAGTTGAACATTTGCATTTGCGGATTGAACATTTAGAACATGAACGTCAAGTAATGAAAACATACGTAAAGGATTTGGGGGTTGAAAGTAGTAACATAATGTTTTCTTTCGTACTACAACGGTTTTAGTACTAACATAATGTTTTCTTTCGTATCACAATAATTTTGAAGGGTAATATATTGTAGGGTTTTCTCTCGTACAAATATATTTAATTGCAAGATGAACAATGTGTTGATACCCCGCTAACTTGACTCTTGCTTGTACTTCCTCTATCCAGCTAACCCGGGTTCGAAACTTGGGCATGGAAAAAACATTTATAGTTGTAGGATAACTTTTTCGACCTTTATTTTTATATCATATTTATTTTTTCATTTTAAAATTTCTTACTCTCTCTATATTTTTATTTTTCCCTAAATGAATTGTGAATTATTTTTGATTCACCATCTTGGTCATAGTTTTTGTATTTAATTTCCTAAAAAAGTTTGGAGGACAAAGCTAATTATGAACAAATGTAAGAAAAACACCCATTGTTTATTGAAAATAATAATTTAGATACAAAATATTTGAATTATAAGTCGGTCAAACATTGAAAATCGACATAACATAGCCTTCACAACAATGAAGTTGTAGGAAACTTTTTTTAGCCTTCCTTTTTTGGGCCATAATAAACGTTTAAAATACATATAGTGTTGCTGAAAATAAACTTATGATTCCAATTATAAATGTCAATTCTTGACACACAATACTAATAATAATAATTCTTGCTAAACATTGAATACATATTATGTTGCGAAAATAAACTTATATTCCAATTAAAAAATTGTCGATTCTTGACACACACTACTAATAATAATAAAATTGATAAACATTTAAAATACATATTACATTAGTCAAAATAAACTTATGATTCCAAATATAAAAGTCAATTCTTTGACGGACACTACTAATAATAATAATTCACGATAATCGTTAAAAACACATACTATGTTCTTGAAAATAAACTTATGATTCAATGTCGATTACATACACATATTACTAATAATAATAGTTCTTAATCTTAATTTGAAATTAAACACACATTATTATTAATAAGTTATATTTCCTCAAAAATAATTGGATTTAACTAATTGTATATAAATATGAGCGAAAATAATAGTACTACATTTATTGAATTCAATGAGTCTTGCCCTCCTAAAATAATCATTAGATCGAAGATTGATCACTCTGTTCAATGTGAAATCAATAGTGTTATGTATTGACTAACTCTATGAATATGAATGAAAGGCTGTAAGATTAAACTTATGCAAATTAATTAGTCTCGCTCTCCTAAAATATTATTTGGATTGGAGATTGATCACTCTTTATTCAATGAGAATAAAACTATTTATGAACTTATTGTACATAATTATGAGCGAGAACTATAAGTTTAAATGTAATTAGTTTTGCTAAAGTAACAATCTTGTTTTATTGGAGATTGATGACTCTTGTTGAGTGAAATCAATATTTTTATTGTTTAATTGTATACGAGTATGAGCGAAAACTATAAGATTGAATTTAATCGGTTTACCCTTCCTAATAAACTCGTTAGATTGAAGCTTGATCACTCTTGTTATTTTTTAATTGTATACGACTAATGCTTATGTGAATACGAATGAAAACTATTTGATCAAATTTATTGGATTTAATTAATTGCATATAAATATGAAAGAAAATAATAGTACTACATTTATTGAATTCAGCGAGTCTCGACCTCCATACAAACTTAATCAGTCTTGCCCCAGTAACAAAACTTTATAATAGTAGTGTTGATCACTTTTAAACGATATTCACCTAAATTGTATATATAATTGGTGATGTATGTAACTTTTTTTCAAAAGTAAAACTAACTATTTATAATAAAGACATATATAGAAATAAGTTATAAGTTAAATATATTAATTAGTAACAAAAAGTTATAAATAGAATCTTGATGTTATGGTTTTATATAGAGTTTTCCCCCTACTTATAAGCTAAAAAGGATGTCAATGGTGCTCTTAGGAGTCATTTTGTGCTAACTTTCTCCGTCTAGTTGTGGTTTTACGTTACGTGTCAAATTGCGGGTTTTAGGGAATTATTTCCCTATTTTCAACTATTATCGACCGCTACCTTTGGTGGAGAGGTTTTATGCTAAGTTCCAAAGTCCAGAGGATACTTTCCGGGACCCTTGAGCAAAGGAAGAATTGAAGACTTGGCATTTGAAGCCAAGAACGAAGTAATGGACCCAAGCCGATCCGATCGTTTGCATACGCCCGATCGGGCGCCCACAAGAGAGACAATCATTTTCGTTGCGGGCCCGATCGGGCGCTTTCGCCCTGTCGTTAGTTCGTTGCGAAGCCCGATCGGGCGGTTCGGCCCGATTGCATCGGGCGTGTGTGTGCGCTGTTCTGGCGCGCTGCTGAGAAGTTCTGGGCCGCCCGATTGCATCGGGCGTGTCGGCCCGATTACATCGGGTGATTTTCTTTTTTAAGCGTTGTTGCTTCTTCATTGAGCCCGATTTCATCGGGCATACTTAACCCGATCGGGAAACTGACCCGACATGCACATTTAATGATTTTCGGGCTGTTTTTTATAAGACTTTTCCTAGTTGTTTTAGGTTTAGTGTAAATAGCAAAATCAGAATATTATTAATGATCTTTGTTTTAGCTATTATTTTTCATAGTTTTCTCTCAAGAACCAATTCAAGATCAAACATTTGGATTGCTTACAAGTTCAATATAATTCTTTCATTTGGTAATCTTCTTCATTGTTTTCTCCATTATTGATTGCTTTCTCTATTATTGATTGGATTAATTTCTTAATTATTTGCAATAGTTCAAAGTATGAATTTTTACATGGATTTTGTTATTGTTTTCTTAAGCATGAGTGAGTAGTTTTATTTCTAGGATTGTGGGGACCTATGTATGCAATGAGGGATTGATAGATGAGTATAATTACCTTTTATTTCAATTGTTTCCTATGATTGAATCGTTCATGCTAGATTTATGGATTAGGCCTGATTTGTATTTCTATTATCGCAATATTGAATGCGCCGAGAGGAGAGATTTTGTATAGGCTTTCAATCATTAGGCGAGTGATCCTTGACCATGCGAGGCGGCTAGGTGATCTTTGAGGGAGGTAATGTTCGAGAGAAATTACATGTGCCCTAGATAAATTGACTTATTGGGTGGTTATTATTCGTCTCTGATTTCCCGAATTGTATGCATAGTGATCCATAGTCCTAGTTCTTTATTAATTGATTCTTACCTTCGTATTTAGTTCTGTTATTTGCTTAGTTCAGTAAAACAACCATTTTCATCTGATTTAGTTAGTATAATATTGGAATTCAGATACAATAGTATAACTTTCTCCCTGTGGATTTGATCCTGACTTCCCTGACTACTAGTTAGTGGACCTTAGGTTATTTTTGATTAGGTGATACGACTTTAGCCTGTCAAATCTTTGTGGTTATAAATTTATTAAACACATTAAATTAGCCCAAATTAAAACTCTTGCAGCGGCGTGGAGGCGAGGCTTAACATGAATTCAATTTTTTTTAGAATGTAAATTAAAACAAGTTGTCCACACAATTACCCTTTAGAACATAGTTATATTTTGTCTAGTATCATAATTAGTTAACAATGTCTGCTTATGCAAAGTTCTATTAAGCTACTTACATGCAGACACTTGATAAAGTTATCTATCTCACCTCAATTTGAGATTAAATTGTACCAATTAAGTATCAATATATGTTTATCCAACAATAAAGAGTTATGAGTCTTGCTATACAACCATAAGTGATTTGAATGTCCAAAATTCTAAGTTCACCTAGCTTATCTTATTATTTACTTTTATGGTTGCTACATCTCAATTTTTAAAGGTTGACTTGGCCTTTTTTTAAAAAAAAAAACATGTAATATATTCATAAAATGCAAACAAGAATTTAGCCAAATAAATGTAATTTCATCTTTGCCGGTAACATAAAAGTGAATAGGTACAATCCAATCAATCTAAAGGCAAAACACATCAAACAAACAATTTTTAGGTAGAAAAAAAGGAATTTAATTAGTATCCGGCCTCGTGCTAAAAATAGAATCACAATGTTACAAAATTGTGGAAGATGGTTTTTCTATTTTTGATATATAAATCATATCATGTGATTGATTACATTGATATTACATTTGTGTGTTTGTTAGTAACCAAATATTTTGTTGTGGTAGTATAATTTGAACATTATTCGAATTGTATTATACTAAGTTCATAATTTGACTAGTATCAAAATAAGATTTTCAAGTAACTTAGATTTCATAATAAACCATCCTTTGGTTGTTTTGTTAATTGTGCATGATATGTACTTATTTCAAATAGGGAACATATAAAATAAGGATTATACTGCGCTAAGTATTTAATTTTACTAGCACCAAAATATTTTTCACGAGTAACAAATATATGTTTCTAGATCCTCATTTGAGGGTGTAACCTACCTATAATTAATTTATGTATTATTTTGTTTTTCCTCTTTGCATTGTCAAGTCTTCATTTTTTTTAAGTTCCTTTGACAATTTTTTTAATGTATGATATTAGCTAAAAAAGTTGCAAACATAAATATAGCCAAATAAATACTTCATAATTTTATATACTATTATATAACCTCAACTACATAGTCGCAACTCACAATCACGTATAAAACAAAACACATCATATACTAAAGTTTTAAGTCCCATAATAAAGGAATTGTCTTTAATGAAGATTTTTGCCATGATCCACAACCATTAAATTAAACTGGTGTTCAATCTTCAATTTGAGCTGTCTTTTTTTTTTTTACAAGATCTTGAGCTGTCTTTCTTAGCATTATTGTGTTCCATATCCAAGAGTGCTTTCACTTCCTTCAAAAATATGATCTTCAATTGTTCGACCTTCATTCATGTAAGCAAATGTTGACCATATAATCTCCTCTATGTGAGTTACTTATAAAAACAATTAAGTTAGAAATAATACATCGGGAGGACAAAGAATTTGACCTATATGTAAATATTGTCATATTGAAATAATTCCATTATTGGTATAGATAACTGTAATACACTTTTTACAACTTACTCATTATAACTTGTTCCAAAGTTTGTTCGTGATTCTATTGACGCTATGGGGCTCAACTATAGGTGGTTGTCTTTAATAGGTCCCGACTATTAGTAATTCGGTGCCGGTCCCAACTATTGCATGACCTATCTTTGTGTGGGCCTAGCGGGTTGATTAACTTTGCTATTGTAGGTTATTGAGGTCACGTGACTTTTAAATCTACCCCGACCCATTATTTTTTTACCACGAAGCTTCTCCTTATGCGTTCTTGCTCTTTTTCTTCTAGTATGCAACTTACGCTAAATTAAAAACATCAAATCTAGAAATTACTTCATGTTTTTTTATTGTCATTCATAAGTTATCGGTTCATCGAAATTCGAGATATGAAGAACAATGACACATTCATCAGAATTTTTATAAGAGTCTAAATCAAATCAAGAATAAAAATATTGATACATAACAACTAAATTCACCTTAATTCATCAGCTAATATTAAAATTAATCAAGTACATGTAAGCGTAATTCAAGAATTTCCGGTTCAAATATTGAGGTAACGGTAAATATCTACGCCACAATGCTATCTTCGGGGGACCGGCGAACCCACGGCGCTACCTTGTTTACCATTGAATCTGTTGGTTGTAATTGGCTTGCCCCTCCTCCGAACTTGGCTACTCATCTCTTAATTTCTACGATTCTTTGTCGGCTCTTCAAGGCATGTAGCAAACTAACAATGACTTTGTATAAGCTTTTTATACGATTTTATACATCAATTATCCATAACGATTAAATCAAGCAATCACCAATTGAATTTGGTGTTAATTAATTCACACTTGAGTTATAACCACAAAAATTCGAAAAATGGAAGTGAATTCAAGATTAAAAAAAAACTTTGAAAACGGGTGAATTATTGAGTCTTTCTTGCTTTGTCATAAGTCCGGGCGCCATCAAAATCGGCAAATATTACCATTAGTTAGACGATAGATGCAATTCCGGACAAATTTCCGATAACGATGGCGAGAGGAGAGAGCACGGCCCTGTTCTTTTGAACTTATTTTGGTGGCCGAGGCGGAACTTATTTTGTTTTTCTTTGAGCTGAACTTATTTTTACTTGTTTCTTTGAACCGAACTTATTTTTACTTATTTTTTTTGAGCTGAACTTATTTTTCTTGAGCTGAATTTATTTTTCTTTGAACCGAACTTATTTTTCTTTGAACTAAAGCGTATTAACATAATATTATCAAGAATTATTATTATTATTTTAATATTTTATAATAACAAATAATAAATAATAAATAATAAATAATAATAATAATAATAAATAATAATAATAATAAATAATAAATAACAATAATAATAAATAATAATAATAATAATAATAATAATAAATTATAAATAATAATAATAATAAATAATAAATAATACTAAATAATAATAAATAATAAATGATAATAAATAATAATAATAAATAATAAATAATAAATAATAATAATTATAAATAATAATAATAATAAATAAAATAAATAAAATAAATAATAATAAATAATTAATAATTAATAATTAATAATTAATAATTAATAATTAATAATTAATAATTAATAATTAATAATTAATAATAAATAATAAATAATAAATAATAAATAATAAATAATAAATAATAAATAATAAATAATAAATAATAAATAATAAATAATAAATAATAAATAATAAATAAATAAATAAATAAATAAATAAAAAAATAAAAAAATAAAAAAATAAAAAATCGAAATTCATCGTTATTATAATTATAATATTAATAATAATAACAATATTAATAGTGATATTGAAAACAAAAATAATAATTACAACATTAGACAAGACTGAACTTATTTTCTTTGAACTGAACTTATTTTTACTTATTTTTCTTTGAGCCGAACTTATTTTTTTGGCCGAACTTATTATTGCGAAAATAAGTCCAAAAGAACGGGGGCCACGTCTGGCAAGACAACCAAAACCGCGAGGATATGACAGCGAGAGGAGAGATAGTGGCTTGTGCAATGGAGGTGCGACTCGGATGCGAAAACGGTGAAGAAGGTGCGACTCAGGTACGAGGAAGGAGTCTGGTGAGAAGGAGGTGCGAGAACTATGAAGGAAGAGCGGACCTCCTCCTTCAACCTTTGAACTCCTGCGGTTGTTAATGGAGTTTAATGGGTTGGTTAGAGAGAATGGATGAAAGAAGAAGACAAAGGGTGTGGGACTGCCATTGGAGTTTGATGGAGTTTAAATTTTATTTTTTGCTACAATATAAAACGCTGCACTTCATTAAAAGTGGGACCCCTCCGGGATAAATGGCTGCTTCGGCCGAGTTATTGGTAAAATAAGCCCACGCAAAGATAGGTCATGCAATAGTTGGGCGCCCTTTGGATTACTAATAGTTGGGACCTATTAAAGACAACCGCCTATAGTTGAGCCCCATAGCGTCAATTTTTCCATTATGTTATTGTTTCATTAATCTTGATACTAATATAAATAGTAACATAGTCCATCAACACTATTGGTCATAAGTTAAACCCTCGTCGTCATTTTGTCCATGTTCTTCATCTTCTATAAACAACTACTATTAAAATATCACGAGTTTTGCGAAACGATTAACACACAACTATTATAGAAATTATTTGGTTATGATCTGGTTTACATAAAACAATTACAATGATTTATACTATTCACAGTTGACATAATCATCTATAAAAAAAATGATTAATTTGACATAAAATTCTAGTTATTCCTTTAGAGCTACAACAGATACCTCAAAATAAACAACAAAAACTATGAACACATATATAAAAATTACTAAAATTGGTAATTATATAAAAAAAGATTGATTATTTTTTCTACTAAAATTATTGAAGATTTTACAATTTTTCCACCAAATATGTATCAACCCATTTCCGTCCAATAACCAAATCACATGCAATAACAATTTCCAAACAATTACTAACCAAACTTTTAGCAAAAAATAACACTCTTCTAACTTTTTTCTTGACGGGCAAATTTATATGAAAAACTGTGCAAACAACAGACCCATCTTCAAGAACACCCCTGTAAACAATTCCACAACCACCTTCACCAATAATATTCTCATCGGAAAATCCATGTGTCGCAATCTCAAGCTCCCTTAAGCTATACCGCCGGCCCCGCCCAATGTCAGGAACATCAGATGAAATCACCAACACTTTACTAGTAGAACTTCCGTCACTTTCAGTTGAAAATCCATTTTTTCTCTCTCCTCCTTTCACTAAAATCCCAATTTCTTCAGTTTTTCTCCCTTTAAAATATCCCTCATTTTCTTTTTTCTTCCATTTTCATCCTCCATTAACTTTTAACTTAATTTCCTTTGAAACCAAAAGAAATATACCAGAATTATTCCACAAAAGGACGCGTGTTCGACTACCCACTTTGTGTTTTCTTCTAAAAAAACAGAGGAAGAGGAAAAAAAGTGAAAAAAAAAAAACCATTTTCAGTCGAACTTTAGTCTTTGAGTCTTGGGAGGAAGAGATTGCAAGAGAGGAGAGAGATTAATATAGTCAGAATCAAGATTGTAATGGGTCTTGTCGGAAGTTGTTTTTCGTCAGACGATACTCGTCGTTAATGGCTTCTAGTTTATTGTTCTTCTTCTACAACTTGTTTACAAGAGTTGAAGACATTAATCAGGAGTTCTACTTTTTTAATTATAACTATAGAATTAAAATTTCAGTTCCAATGAAATATAGGAGCCAAATTCCCGCCTGTTCCTCCCCTTTGGCTCCAACCTGTGAAGATTTTCCCTCCCAAAACTTCTCTCTTTTCCCTCTCTTTCTTTTTTTCAACACAAATTATTAAAATAGGCGGTCTAATTTTAACATAAAATTAGACAAACTCAAGCCTATATTTTTTTAACAAGCTCATTCATCTCACTCTAACCCAACACTATCTCTAGACATTTCACGCCAACTTAGTCGTCCCTTCTCTTCTCCTTCCTTTGTTTCCCTTCAAATCTCGAACTACAATGAATAATTTTATAAATAAACCCGACAGTTTTACCGAATGGATTAAACTAGTTACTAATGAGATTAAACTAGTCACTAAATGGATTAAAGAATGTGAAAACTAAATGGATTAAATTGGTCACCAAATAGATTAAACTGGTCACCAAATAGATTAAACTAGTCACTATATTCACGAAGATGGTTTGATATCTTCTTACTATTAGGCTTGGACCGTTGACTAATTTTAAATTAAAAGTAGGCAGTCTCTTACAAGACCAACTGTTTTTTCAATTGATGATGTGGCAATTTTTTATTGGTGGTGTATGTAGGGATCACATAAACCTTGTGTATGTATATCATCTCTCCCCAGGCATTCCAAGTAATCTCGGGGAATTTAAGAAAGGAACAATGGGAGAAGCAATGCAACTGGTCATATCAAGTCTTTTTCTGCTTAATCAATTCCACTGAAACAGCCACAGGTTACTATTATATCCCATAGTTCATATGAAGTAGACCTACAGAATATTGTTTAAAGAATAGGATTTTTTGTCAGATTAAGCCAATTAAGATACATTTTTTGTGATGTTGGACCACAAGTAAAAAAAATTGTCTAATAAAGCCACTTATGATAATCCAACTTGTTATTTTAACCCACTTTAATGATTCCGGTCAAAAATCACATTGACTTCGGTGTTGACTTAAGGTTCTCCAAACTTCTTTTTATTATCCTTCTTTTTTTACCTTTCCTCCCATTTAATTTCCCTCAACTACCTTGTATCCCCAAATTAATTGAAACCCCAAATCCCAAAAAAACTTCATCCTAATTTCACGCACTCTCCTCCTCTCTCCTCCCCTGCTATCTTCCATACACAACATTCCCTGCTACCTTCTCCTCCCCAAAATTGAACTGCAAGACATCTTCTCAAAAGATAAGTCTGCATTAGTAAGTAATCATCCATGAAGATTTTTTTTACCAGATCATCCATGAAGATTGAAAGTATAAAATAGAAGAATTAGAGAAGCTGTTGAAAGAATTAGAGAAAGCCAAAGAAAGTCATTGACTTTGGTACTAAAAGCAAAGGAAAATCTACAACTACAACTTCAATTGTGGTTCATGAATTTTAATTTAGTAAGTGATTATATCAAATTTTTATTCATGTGAGTGGTAGTTGGATGTTGATTTTGGTTTTGGCTTTTGTTGTGCTAGAAGATGTAAGGATGGTTGATGTATTCTACTTTGGTTGATTTAAGCCAAGGATTACGGTTGTCATATTTTGACTAAAAGTATATGATGAATGTCCTTGAATTATGTTTTCTTTTCATATATTTAGTCTAATTGAACCATTCCTTCTTTTGGTTTTTGTCCAATGCGGGAACCGGTTCCTCGAGATCTTTGTATAGTTCTTGGTAGTATGTAACTAATTGGGCTTTGGCCTTAGTAATGAAATGACAATTATAAAAAAAAATTAGTGTAATTGAACCATTGCATTTTTATACTAATAATTGGATTACATGATATTGACCTAAATAATTAAGTGGCTGCTTTGCATTAACTAAAATGACACATTTGGCCAATAATTATTTCCGTAACAATGGGATTACACATACATATAAACTGAAATATAAAGTAATAATACCCATAAAAAAAAATTATTCCTACAAATGTTAAAAAAAACCACTACATATGCTATATTATGTTACTCCATTGAGTGCTAGGGGCTATCCTTGATGGCCTTAGTGGTTGCCTAGGTTGGATAGACAATGTAAGTGGTTTGGAAGAAAAGTTTTTGGATTGAAATTGTCTTCTTTTTCTTCTTCGCTTTCTCTTACGCACCATTCATGTGTTGAGAGCCACTTCTCTTTTTTGTAGTTGATGCACTTGCCTTCTCTTTTCTCTTCTTTGCCCCGTAAGTAGTTGATACAGTTGCCTTCTCTTTTCCCTTCTTTTTCTTCTTCACTTGCTCGCTTCTGAGAACTTGAGGCCCGAGTAGAGACAACAATAACCTCGAGTTGCGGCAAGTGCTTTGCTTTTTATCTTTTTTGTTCCGGGCTTTTATCTCTTTGGATGCACATTGTCCCTGGAGATATTAGTGTTTGGTCGAGTGGTGGGTGCACAAACTTCTCTTTTGGCAGTGAGCTTACTAGTTGCCCTAGTGTTAGTAGTGTGTTGGGTTTCAGAGATGGGGTCAGAGCTATCTATTGGGCTTACAATTGAGTCAAACCATTGAAATATGTTATCTTCCAATTCAAGGTCATGTACCTCATGTTGTATTACAGCATCTCCCCCTTGTTCTGTTTCAACCCCATGCACTACCAACAACGTGATGAAGTTGTTAATGTCCTTAGTTAAAAAGATTTCACCTATCACATTATCATCCTTAAACTCCTTCCTTCCCCTATGCAAACAAAGCCCTCTTTTCTTGAAATAAATTTTACCAACCTTTGTTATATCCCAAGTCATCTCTAATTATACCACATATGATGAAATAACATAACTCTTCAATGCTTTCTACCATCAACAGTTGCCCATCAACATAAGTAGTCTTCCCTTTCTTAGTTTCCCAATGACCACCATGCCATAATTTTAAATTTGTCATTTTCTTTGCTCAAAATCAATTTCTGCAGCACCACCTTTTAATTATCATTTGTCAATTAAATTTAATATTGAAGTAATTAATTATTATTTCAACCAAATCATACATTACAATACTAACACCCTAATATTTTATACAAGTTGTATAACTGGATCCACTTCCCAACACTACAATATATGAACAATGACTCCACAACATATATGGACAAAAAAAGTAACAAAGTGACAAACTTTATGGAATTAAATAAAGAAAAAGTACAGCAAACCTTCTATTGGTTTTATACAGCGACGCAAGCATAAAAATTTACCACTTTCTGATGGTTGGAGTCCCAAGAATAGTTTTATACTCTGTCAACATGCGAATGGAGGAACGGGGGGAAGCTTATTGGCATCAAAAAGTCGCCAAAATTGGCTTAAATATGGGGACAAAAATTCAAATTTTTTCCATATTAAAGCTAACCAAAAGGCGGGAGAGAAATCATATTGAATATATCAAAGATGAGACGGGGAAGAAATATGAAGATGAGACTCAAATTGCGAAGTTTTTCTTTGCTCACTTCAAGACACTTTACGATAAATGTGCAACTGATGCATGCATGGTGCTCCAATTGATAAAACCGATTGTTTCGGCGGCAATGGCTAACTTATTGAGTGATACGTTTACGGGGGATGAGGTAGCTGAAGCCCTTGCTCAAATGCACCCGACAAAAGCTCCGGGACCAGATGGTATGATTGCTTTATTCTATCAGAAATCATGGAGTCTTATTAGATCAGATGTGATTGATAAAGTTTTGGGCGTTCTGAATCGTGGTGAAACTATTGGTTCTATTAATCAGACATATCTTGCCCTTATTCCGAAGAAAAGGTATGTGAGTCTCCTTTTGATTTAGACCAATATGCTTATGTAATGTCTTTTATAAGTTTGTTGCGAAAGTCCTTGCTAATAGATTGAAGAAGGTTTTGGGAGATCATTCATGAGTCTCGAGTGATTTTGTTTCGGGAAGGGCGATAACGGATAATATTCTCGTTGCTTATGAATGTTTTCATTACCTTAGAAAAAGAGAAAAGGAAAAAAAGGTTATACGGGCTTAAACTTAGATATGAGTAAAGCATACTACGGGGTGGAATGGCATTTTTTTGGAGAGTATGATGTTAAAAATGGGTTTCCCGAGTCATTTTGTTCACCTCATTACGGCATGTATTTTTCTTTGCGTCCGTCTTGGTTACGGTTAATGGGCAACCCTCTAGAAGGTTTCTCCCTTCAAGAGGGCTACGCCAAGGAGATCCATTATCTCCGTTTCTTTTTTATTATATGCGCGAAGGTACGTCGGCCTTAATGCGTGATGCGGAAGAAAGGAAACTAATTCATGGAGTGCGAATTGTGAAAAATGTTGATCCTATCACACATCTTTTTTCGCCGATGATAGTTTGCTTTTTGTTAGAGCAACGGAAGAAGAAGTTGAGCAAATCTTGGAAATTCTTTGTCTATGATGTTGCTTTGGGTCGAGCGAATATGGATAAATGCGAAATGTCCTATAGCCGAAACATTGAGCACGAACGGATTAATATGCTTCAAATGAAGTTGTCTTTTAAGGCCGTGGAAGGACATAAAAAATACTTAGGACTACCGATGTACATTGGTAGTTTAAAGAAGAGGGTTTTCCAAAATATTCGGGAAAAAGTGCGGGAAAAAGCTTAAGGGATGGAAGTGTAATTTTCTATCACAAGCGGTCGTGAAATTTTGATAAAGTACGTGGCTCAAGCTATTCCTACGTATGCTATGCGGTGTTTTGCGCTTCCTTGTAGCATTTTAGATGAGATTAGGAAAATGTGCCGGAGTTTCTTTTGGGGTTAAAAAGGTGATGAAAGAAAATTAGATTGGGTGGCTTGGGAGAAAATGTTTGTGTCCGAGTGTGAGGGGGTCTAGGCTTCGGTGACTTAAGAGCTTTTAATAAAGCGTGCTTGCAAAACAAGCGTGGAGAGTTCTATCAAACCCGCAGTCCCTTATGGCGAGAATTTTGAAAGGTAAATATTTTCCGAAGGCTGACTTTTTGAATGCTCCAATTCGGGCAGCAGCAAGTTTCACGTGGCGATCAATTTGTTCGGCGTGAGGCCGCTCTGTAAAGGGGCTGCGAAGAGTTATAGGGAATGGTCTTCACACAAATATCTGGCGGGACCCATGGGTTAATGGACTTCCTAATTGTAAGGCGATCCCTTGTAACATTGAGGTTGAGGAGGGGAGACCCCATAATTGGTGGAGAATGGACAATGGAAGCAGGAGATCCTTGATCAATGGTTTACAGAGCAGTGTGTGGCTGCAATTCAGAAAATCTCTTTGCCACGGTTCCCTGTGGATGATATGTGGTCATGGCGACTTTCAAAGGATGGAAATTTCAGTGTGAAAAGTGCTTATTATCAAGTGCTCAGACGTACGAGGTTAGTCAATGTAGCAAGCTCCTCGAGTTCAAGAAGTCAAATATGGAAGAAATTATGGAGTGCAAAAGTTCCGCCAAAAATCAAAAATTTTGGATGGAAAATTCTTCATGGAGGAGTCCCTGTGAGAGTAAAGCTAGCAAAGAGGGGACTGCAAGTGGATACTATATGTCCCCTTTGTGGCATGGAAGAAGAAACAATTGATCATCTTCTCATGACCTGTGAAGTGATAAAGTAAATCTGGTATGTATCGCCACTTCGAATTAATTTTGATAGATCACAAAGCCTCTCCTTTGTGAACTGGGTTGTAGACATGGCGAAAGAACAAAGAAGATAGCTGGTGGGATCTTCTCTGGAGTTTGGTGTGGGGAATCTGGATAAAGCGCAACAAGTGGGTATTTGACCAAAAGAAAATTGAAGTGGAGGAAGTGATCCAAAGAGCAGTCTCTATCATAGGAGAGTTTGAGCTCGCAAATGTCGAAGGAGATGGGTTGAAGAAGGCTGTGAACACCCCCTCGAAATGGAAGCCTCCAAGAGCTGGGAGATACAAAGTAAACACATATGCTGCAAAGAAATCGGGGAACATGGTGGGGTTTGGTACCGTGATGAGGGATAGTGTTGGGGATGTAATGGTTGCAGCTTGTGAATGGATAGATGGTGACGTACCTGCTGAAATAATGGAAGCTATGGGTGCGCGGTTTGCTATGCAAATAGCTACGGATCTTTGGCTTTGAAAGACATAGTCCTTGAAATAGATAATGCAAAATTGTTCTCTCATCTACAGAAGGGGAAGGTGGAACATACGGATTTTGGCCTGATTGTAGGAGACATCCTCAAGCTTGCTACTAGTTGTGACTCTATCTCATACTCGCAAGTTAGACGAAGTGGAAATCAAGCAGCTCACTACATGGCGAAAGATAGCTTCTCTTATACTTCCTTCGTCCCAGAATGATCTGAACACTTGTTAGGACACGTAGTTTAAGGTGGTAAGTTGTGGATTGGTTATCAAATGTTATTTTATTTAAAAAGTATATATGAAAGGAGTTGGTGGGTATTTTTTATTAAAGGAGAGAGAAAGTTGGGTAACTTTTTATTGATAAAAGGTAGAGTGTGGGCTAAAGATGTGTAAAAGAAATAATATATCAATGGTGGGACCATGCCAAGAATGGAAGTGTTCAAACTAATTTGGGACAAACATAAAAGGTAAGTGTTCAGACTATACAGGACGGAGGTAGAGATGGCCCTTTGGTGCGGGTGGGCGGGCCGGTCCGTGGCCCATAGCGGGCCAGGCGAGATTTCATGGCCCATGACCAGACCGTGAAATTCACGGTTTGGGCGGGCTGGTCCACGGGCTAAAAAATCTCGACCCACACCGGTCTGTTATCGGTTTTTCACGGTTCGGGAAGCAGTTCTTGCGGTTCGTGGGCCTAGCGGACAAGATTGGGCTGGCGGGCCGGCATGGGAATTTTTTTTTTTTTTCAAAATTATTGAAATTATTCATTATAGTTACATAAAACCTTTAAAATTAATATATATATTAATGAATAATTTTATTATTTTTGAATTTGATTTAATTATAATATATGCAATTTGATTAAAATATGTACAATTTAATTAAAATATACACAATTTGGTTGAATAATTACTTGGCTCAGGTGGTCGGTTCATGGGCCGGGCTGGACCAGTTTCATGGACCGGGATGGGAGGTTTGAATAGCGGGCTTTCATGTGTTGAGCTCAAAAAATCCGGCCCACGATCCACCCACCAATTTCACGGTTCGGGCGGACCGGACCGGGATTTTCGCGGGCTCGATCCTCCACGGCCCACGAGGTGGGGCTGGGCTGGATGGGATGGATTGGCCCGCACGGTTGGCCATATTATCTAGACGGAGGTAGTAATAGTCAGCATGTTTGGATAGAAGAGTATCCTGTTAATCTTGAATCTTATATTGTAATTGACATTGAAAGTTTGGAGTCTTAGTAATACAAGTGATTTCCCTGTCAAAAAAAAAATGTTTCTTTTACGACCCTACACCGATTTTAAAAATTATTATTCTCTCATAGCAACATTCTTTTACTATCAATAAATATTTAAAATTGAACCATGACTCACTTCTAAACCCTCAAAACACTATACATATTTATTTTAAGATGTACTTAAATGTCTGCATGTGAATTTTATAAAGATTAAATTTAGGTTGAACTTCTTTTATAATACACAAGTACATCGATATATACTTTTAGAAACGAGTTGCGGGAGTCAAAACAATTAGCTGAAGCCTGAAGATATCCGGCCTGGATTGTATGTAATATATTCGACACATTGCTTCACTGTGGATAATCAGTATCAGCAAAATAAAAATAATTCAGCAAATCATACAATTTTTATTAATTTCCGAGAAAAAAATTAGAATACATTTGATATACAAAAGTGAAACAAAAAACTCGTCGTATGGGTGAATGAAAAATTTTCTACCAAAACGAATAGGAAAAAAAATGAACAAAAATATGTATATACCTTAGCGTATGCCTGTATAGAATATATATATATATATATATATATATATATATATATATATATATATATATATATATATATATATATATATATATAGAAAGAAAAAGGAACTTTTAGTCTCTTCCAAAATTGCAGCTTTCCTGGAAAGATTTCCATTGAACATCATTAAGCATACGCTTGCAATGGCAGGAGGCAAACACTTGCTGAAGAAATCAGGCCATAAAAGCACCTCTAAGTGCAGCCTCAATATAATGGTCGCAGTTAATATAAAACCCTCGGTCCTTGGTGCATCAGTACTCTCCGAAATAGAAGCCTCAAGGGAGGTCGACTTCGTCCAAGCAGAATGCCAAGTTCTTTTTCCAATGAACATGATGATATAAAAGAATGGATCACAGTTATAACAGTTTTGCTAGTCATCAGGATCCATTTCCTCATCTTGCTCCAATGACGATTTTGTCTGAGTTGAATCATCTTCATCAGGTTCCAACTGCTTATCCAATTCTGCATCATCCTCGGGTGATTCATTCCCACTAATTACTGTGTCTTGCAAACTGACTTTGAGACCTTTCTCCATCCATTTAGGGCATTCATCGACATCTCGGTAAAGTGAACCTAGAACATCAGGGGAATTTGTTGTCCGACAAGAGCACTCTGGGATGGGGTAAGAAAGGAAAGCAGTGGGTTTTGACGATCTTAGTTCCCTTAGAAGGCCTTCCTCACCAACACTCTTGTTCAAATGCTCTCTCACAGATAGAATCCAACTGCGCTTGGGATGGTAAAGATTTTCGTTGCTACTATTGAATAGCTCCGTCAGATATTTCCTAATAACATAAAATAGGCTACCTGTCAGAAACTTGATATAATAAAGTTAAAAAAAATGTTCAACAAAAGGGGTTCATTTCCAAAGAAATGTTCTAAGATTTTCAATTGTCAATCACCTGATATGGGTGCGCCTATCTGAACTAAGCAGTAAGCACAGAAGTATCACATTTATCTCAGAGCTCTTTGTTCTGAAATGAACAAGGCTATATTCACATGAAATCAGCTTCCTCGTAACTATAGACCTAGCAAAACTATCGGTCAGGCAATTTTGGGTCGGTTAAATCAAAATTTCAGGGTTTGAAAAGCTTTTTATTACCAATGTAGAGTGGGCATTCGTGATATTCACTTAACTTTTGTCGGTTCATCACGTTAGGTCAGGTAGCTTTTTCGGGGCACATGTGCTTTCTGGTTATTGTCAACAGGACAGTCAGGTTCGGATCGGTTATTATTGCTTTCCGGGTTTGAAGTGCATTCAATTAAAAATTTATGGGCTATCAAGATTTCATGTCACTTTTAGCTGATTTTTTAGTGGGTTGAGTTCAAATTGGTATTCGGGTTGGGTCAGGTCATTTTTTGCCGGGTTTAAAGTCGGTACTATAAACAATGCATGCACAGTACAGGTTAACTCCAACAACCATTCAGAATGAGGTGCAGAAGCAATTCATAGAAAAGTAGTACGAACATAAATCCCAACCACGAAAAAGGAGCAGGCAGAACAAGGCTCATAATACAACAGGCAGAGGTAGAATATATGAGCAGAAAGTACCTATTTGGTCGATATGTTCTTAATGATGCCATTTCGTAAAGCCGATGTCCCATAACCAAACTTGAAAAATCTGGCCACCCACTGCCATCGTTGTGGAAACCAGGGAAAAATGCATCTGCTTCGACGGACACTATATAATCAAGAGCAGCCCACAAGAGCCTATGTGCCCGAGTCCTCAACTCTGATGGCGAGGGGTCTGGCTCTGCATCCTTCTCAGCAACCCAACCATACCATCCCTCCTTTTCATGACGATAGATAGGTCTGTCAGGAGGAGGGGGAAGGGGCCTAGGACGGGGACCAGCCTTGTCCCATTCTTCTTTCGACAGCTGGGGGCTTTTGGATGGAAGTGTTTCAAGAGTTTCATCCTCAAGTGGCTTTTCAGGGCCAAACAAATTCAACAATTCCTGCTTATTGCACAATGAGGTACGGTCTACCAAGTTCGTGTACATGGCATGGAGAGGGATCAGTACCCTCTGTCCACCAAAGATTTCAGAACCAGCCACATATATTCTAGTGAGTGGAGGATAGCCCATGGCTCGAAGCAGCAAACCTACCTGGAGTACAACAAAAAAAGAGCCTTAAAACAAAGATCTTCAGGAATCATCACAAACCGAATCACTCAAAGTTCGAGGGACAAGTGGACTCCAGATAATAATAGTACATTGATATCTACATAAATAATCATAAAAAGAAAAATATTGTAATGAACTGACATCTCTGAAGCAGATAAAAGAAGAAGATTAATAAACTCATTTTTGACTGATAATAAGGAAATCCACCAGAAAAAGTAAGATACATTCTCACGTTTTCGAGTGACTTGACAGACTCCCAAAATCTAACTCTAATACAATTATCCAATTTTTTCATCATACACCTTCCTATCACTAATTTCTTCTATGAGCTAACTTGCTTTCCCTCAAAGCTAACCTAATTATGTCGTACTCCCCATGATAACCCTAGATCCAATGCATAACAAATATGTGACATAACGCAATTCTGCGAAGAATAGGTGTTTGACGCATGGTGGTGTGTTGTGGTAATGGTGTACCATGAAGGTCATTGCGGTTGTCGAAGAATCTTTCTCCTTTACAGTTCAAGAAGGTATATTAAGCATACGGGTTCTGTCTCGTGTGGTCGGGATGGGAGGGGATGGGATGCGCATGGACAGAGAAAAAGAAAGGAACGACAATTTTAGAAAATTTCATACTTAAGGTGACAAATTGAGACTACAGAGAGAGGTGAATCATCTTCTTTTTCTTTCGTCCTTTTATTTAGAGATTTCTCAGGATCAACTAGATCCAATGCCTCGCTCTACGTTTTGGAAACACAAGAAATGTGTTTGGATAATACCACTCTCACTTCAAAATAAACCAAACACCACTTCTGCTGAAAACCCTGTTCTATAAGTAATTACAAACTCAAGGAAGCTCGTTGAGATTAATGTCCATCACTCGAAAATGTTTAAGATTTGTGTCAAATTTTTGTATTAAGGACAACAAAACCAAGGAAAGGTGAATATAAGCTTGAATGCAATATAAGAGCTCAATTTCTTTCTTTGCACTAAAAACAATCCGAAGAAGCACTTTGCCTATATTTGTACAGTATTTAATACAGTAATACTCTCTCCTTCCCATAATAATCTGCATCTGAACACTTGTTGGGACACGTAATTTAAGGTGATAAGTTAGATGTAGTTATCAAATGTTATTTAATTTAAAAAAAAAATAGATATGATAGAAGTAGGTGCGGCATTTTTTTCATTGAAGGAGAGAGAGAGTTGGGTACTTTATTATTGATAGAATGTGGACCTAAGGGGTGTTAAAAAACTAATATAATGACAGGTGAACCATATAAAAAATGGAAGTGTTCAAACTAATTTGGAACAAACAAAAAAAGAAAGTGTTCAAATTATTATGGGGACAGAGGAGTATATTCTAATAATTCATTTCCCAAGCTACAATACAGCAGGACAAAGTCACTGCAGACACACATTTTACAAGCAGCAAAACCTAAAAGGTGGTAACAAATAAAAAAAAGTTAGCTCCAAAGCTTGCTAGAGGCAGTTTCACAATAGACAAACTTCTTATTGCCTAACTTAAAATAAGGAAATAGAAGAAAATATGCTCAAAAGATCAATAATCAACATGCAACAAGTTACATTAGCAAATGCAACAAGTTACATTAGCAAATGCAACAAGTTTTCTTTTGTTAAACTTAATTAATGGACGTACTGCTATGATGATTTTTAACTTATTAAAACAGGGATAATTACCTCTTCTGGCATAAGGGGACATGAACCATTCATCTTCCGAGCATGTGAATCAACACTTATCTCTTCTCTGATAATACGTTGCTTAATCATCTGTGCTCTCCTATACTGTATTAGTTCAGTGTGAACATCCTGACATGCGAAAGACAAATCAGCACAGCACAAACATTTACATTTTAATAGTATAAAAAAAATGTTTTGGGAGGACCACTACCAAACTAGCATCCTAATTGCATTTCCTAATGAGGAACATGCTATGTTACTGTCCACTCTATAAATATTGAAAACCCTCAAAAAATTAAAGGATTTCAACAAGGTAAAAGTCATAGCATTTTCAATTTGCAGTGAGTTGATTGTTCATCAAAATCTTTGGTAGACAACCACACAACAAAGCCTTAGTCCCAAAATGATTTGGGGTCAGCTAACATGAATCGTCATAGCAAATTGTCTGTGACCAATTGAAACAAGAAAAGAGCGTGACATTAAAAGGAATAAACAAGGAAGAGGGAGAAAGTGAAATTAATAAAAGTAAAACAAGAAGAAAAAAAATTAAATAAAAACAACATAAGGGGTAAGAAAAATAAGAAAAGTTAAAAGCGAAAAGTGTAAGGATAGAAAAATAAAATAAATACATTTGAAAATATCATATAGAAGAGAGCCAAGAAAAGACCGAGAGAAAAAACAGCTTTGTACGGAAAATAAATGAAAAGGTTAGGGAAAACTTTAAGAAAGGGAATATGTAAAGAATGTTCAATGCAAAAGGGTTGCAAAATGCAAGAAGTAAACTAAGAGGGGTCAAAAGCGAAGATATATAAGTCAAGTCATCAACATATATTCTCTCCCTCCACTCTGCCCCATCCAACGCCATATTTTCCTCAATCCCAAGTAGACTCATATCATTCTCAATCACCTTCATCCAAGTTTTCTCATATATCACTTTGCCACCCTTCCAACCTCCTAACTGGGACATCACTTGGTCTCTGTCTTACATGTCCAAACCATCTTAAACAATTCTCCATCATCTGAAACTCAATCGATGTAACCTACACTTTCTTCATAATAATCTCATTCCTCAATCGATCCTTTCTTGTATACCCACACATCCAACGTAACATACACATCTCCGCCACATTCATCTTATGCACAATCTTCCCATCTAAGGTAATCGCCCATGCCAAAAAAATGCATGTACCAGTCCATCACCCATTTCTAATGAGAAATTAAATAGTCATTACCTTCTGCCAAGGTCTATCAATTATAACAAAAAGGTAAAGCTATATGCACAGACTATACACTTAGTAATCCTATGAATAATGGCGCCGTTTGGTTCACCAACAAAGAAATGGAAAGAATCAAGAAAGAACATTTTGAAAAATTGTTTGGTTCACCTAAAAGCAAAAGGGAAACAACCCCACTCTCCCAACCAACTCTTTCTCTTTATTCCATTAACAAAGTCCAGACTCATCCTTTTACTATTCACCTCCTCCTACCAGCTGCCATTATCTTCATCTCCTCCACGATACTCCACCATACTTGCCAACTATTTCTTCTCCTACCACCATGAGATACTAAAACTGCTTCCCAACCTAGTCGTGTTATTATTTTACTAATTTTTTTCTTGGCAATGATATTTTGTAGTTACTGCAGTGATCCTTTTGGTCTAATTTCACAATTAAAGCTATATATTTGATGCTTGAATTTGACTATTTAAGTCCACAATTTTGGGGGTCTCTTGGATCAATTCCCTACGGGATACACAGCATAGCTGTATCCATGGGGTGCTAGAGAATCAATGTATATAACTTCGGGGGAATTTCAAGGGGGGAAAGGGAATGGCAAAAGTGCCAACCAAACAGCATAAAAGGGATACAAATATTACTTATTCCGTACCCCTTAATTGTAACCCCCCAACCAAACAGCAAAAAACGGAATGGCAAAACGCTTGTGATTTTTTCTTTACAACAATCCAAAACATCAGAGATACATAAAGATTAAGTAGACCGTAGATGGATACAAATATACAACCACTGATATACATTCATGTATGAGCATGACATTACAGTAGCCAGTAAAATCCATACCCCGTCCAGAACTTGGGAGTTAAAGTCATCATGCACAATACGAGATCCTTTCATCACAGATCATATATTTTAGATTTTAAACATAAAAATTGGAGAAAAGGGTGAAAGTAAACCTGAAATAGCTCAGCACAACCGTGATAAGCTAGTGGATCTCTCACAAGGCCAGGGTGATAAGCAAGGTACGGCTGATCAGAAGCGCGTAACCTGAATAGAAATAGCTCTTCAGATTGTATATCACGGGATTACTAAAATCTAACAAAGAACAATTTGCAGTCATATAATCATTCCCTGGTCTCTCAAACCAAACAATATGAGAATAAGTCAATTAAAAAATTGAATAATGCCCATATCTCCACTTAGATAAAAAAGAATCCAAGAAGAGTATCTTTGTTAATTGAACACCTAAAGAAGTCAGAAACTCAGAAGTAAAGTGAGGGTTGCAAGCATATCCTGCACGGCTGAATGGATGACTATAGACTCTGGAATAGTATAACAAGAAAAACTTCTCAAGATCATATTGAGCTACTCTTCCTTCCATCGTTATAAGATCCAAATACATGCCAAACAGGTAAACTGTAGGCCTCGACATATATTCTTCCAAATAATTGCCAAAATAAATTAAATACCCATCAATATGTGCATGAAATACATATTAATTTTCATTTGGCTTCTATAGGTGCCAAGAAGAGGTGGCTGCCTGTATATGAAATTATGTATTTACCTCTTCACAATTTCATGCCCAAGTGCCAGAATTTCTGCTCTAAAGCGCAGTGCATGATAAGCAACCCTACACCTAAGCCTCTGGAACTCTGCCAAGCTTGGAGGAAGGGCATCCTGGAGGAAGAACCACAAGCAAAAATGTTCATATAACAAGTCTGCGAACCAATTTTAGTATACTACATTCAGCTACTGTGTTTAAGAACTTAGTTTTGTCGACTAGCACATGATTGTTTTACACAGTTAATAAATGCATAGTTTACAAACAAGACCATCTTTCTCCTCTATGCAATTAATACATTGTCTTTACTGCTTAATCACTGGATTTAATCACCCTTGAAACAGGAACAAGTAAATAATAGGATAACTACAAAGAAAGAGGTTAAGTAACAAGGGTAAGACCGTAAGACAAATACTAGAAAGTGCAAACCGCCACCCAACTATGACCCATGACGTCAAGGCTCAAAATTTCAGGCACAGGTACACTGTAAAACATCCTGATACAAAAACATTTAAATTTCCATGCTCACTAGTTCTGAATATAATTATGAACTTGTGGTCTCAAGCCCATTTGTGAGCATATATCACATAATTTTCTAAAGTAATTTCCCTCTCGCTTTATACTTTTTTCTATGAATAATTGGCTCATAACAGCGGAATTTGGATGAAGTTGAAGTGTCGGATAATGATTTCATAGTCTTCCCAGACTCTTCAGTGTCCGACAAGAGTATTAAGATTAAACTGAGAGTTCAAGTAGCACAGCCAAAATGCAGGAATATAAACATTTCTTAAACCTATACACGGTCCTGTTCAGTGATTTGTTTCACTAGTGAGGTTAATAAAGCTATCTGATCTCCAAAAAGAAACCACAAAAGAAATGAAAAGAAAAGAGGCTGCCAACGATCCATTCATAAAAAAATATAAAAAGGCAGATACAGTAAAACTAACGGTTACATTCACAAAATATGAACAATGTAATGTTCATTCTAAATTTAAGAGTTCTAGAGAAGGAGCTCATATTTACCATAAAGGGTGTGTATGGCTTGGTTCAAAAGATAACATTTTGATGAAAATTTCATATTCAGTGGTGTATATATATATATATATATATATATATATATATATATATATATATATATATATATATATATATATATATATATATACTTCCTCCGTTCCATAATAAGTGAAACATAGGAAATGGGCACAAGATTTAATAAACATCACTTTCAAAAGCCAAAAAGTCATGAATACCCTTTACATTATCAAAAGGAGGAGAGAGAAAAGCAAAACACACAAGTTTGTGATGGGCACTCTTGTCATTTTGTCACTTTCTTTTTCCATTTAAGGTATGTTTCACTTATTTTGAAACGTTCTAAAATAGTAAGTGTTTCACTTATTATGGAACGGAGGAAGTATATATATATATATATAAAATAGAAAATTAGATTTCAAACTTCATCTCCTTCGTTAGTTCCTTGATAAAAAAAGTCTATGAATAAAGGAAAAAGGTTACCGCAATGAAGAAGAGGGCCAAAAGTAGAAAAGGAAGGTGAGGGATAGGGAAGATATAGCGGTATTCCTTCTTTAAACTAGGTCACTAGAATAATTTTCCCACCCTAGGAAAAAGTTTTTTCCACCTAACGAAATAATTTCACTCCTTGCACAAGCTACACTAGGAAAATAGGGAAGCTACTTTTGCTAGAAAAGGATCTTCCTATCAAACAAACACAGCCTAGAAGAATTTGATTTTCAGACAAAATCGACTTTCAAGAATTATAATACATTCAAAACATTCATTGCATGTCACGTTTGAAAAATGATACTTGTCATAGAGCAATATCAATTAGAGTAACATCAACAACTATCTACAGCAAAGGTCATGTTTGAGGAAGAAGCTTCTAGAAAGTAGCAAGATACAAGAACAAGGATGCAGCAATACCTGTAAACAACCGCCATCAGAGATGACTAAACCAACAACCTTTGCCTTTTTCAATGCTAGTAAAACTTCAGTAATATAGTAACTTGGAGAAGCAGAGCGTGTAGGCTTAAAAGTTGGAAACTGTTTCTGTTTTCTAGCTTCCTTCAACTTAGGAGGCAAGCTCTTCACAATGACAACATCATTTTTCAAAGCTGCTACGAACTGTTCGTCATTGTATACGTACGAGAAGCTTGTATACTTCGAGCTGGAACACCATGCAACAAAGAGAATAAGAGAAATTCATCACTTGGATGGAAGACTCAAACTATAGTCCTCATTAATATTTGACCACCTAATTTAGCAAGGAAACCTGAAATGAAAGCTAGTGAAAAAAAAAAGTGAACCTGATGCCTTTTGACTGGAGACTTTCTTGAATTTCTGGGATGACCAAGGTGGCATTTAAGAGTCTGGATACAGCGACAAGATCAGCAATCTAGTAAACAAAAAATTTGAAAAAAAAAAGGGTTAAGAAATTGCACCAAGAACCAGAATATGGAACAAGAAGCCAAAGGAACAGACAAAGACTTCAACAAAATATACCGAATTCCTGATCTTCTCAAATCCGCCAAATATTTTCGCATATATGAAACCATTGCTTCGAGCAGCTGGCTCTGCAATAGAAAGCTAAAATATATAAAGATCAAATCGAGAAATCAAAAAATGGAATACATAGAAATTAGGGAAAGAAGCAATCATCACAAGAAATGTTACTTGGACTCAAGTTATCTGTCCAAGTATTAGACTCCACTATTATATGAAAGATTTTCCATGATCTTAGCCTAAACCAAAGTGCCAAAGTGTCCGTACTCTGTAGTCTGTACCCATGTTAGCGTGTCAAGGTTTCGACACGAGTACTTGAGTTAAAATAAAGAGTCAAGAAGATTACATGAACAGATGGAACCGATTTTCATCATCGTCAACTATGCAAAATATCAGTGTGTGACAATTGACATCCCAGGAACCCTTATATAAAACAACGTGTGCAAAACAATCAAGAATCCATCAAAGCTCCCTATGAAAAGAATAATTAAGGCAATCCTCCATTCAAACACCCAAAAAACAAAATGCTGCCAAAAATAATGCAAAACTCAATACCCAGAAAATCCATCATTCATTCTACAAAAACATCAAATGCCCAGAAAAATACATTACCAGGAAAAGAAATTCTAGGATTAGAATAAGGCTGTAAAGATTGGAGCAACTTCACATTTCCCCATAATTTCTTGTAACCCAATACCTGCATTAATCAACAAAAACAACACAACCCAAAAACAAGCATATCAACAAAAACAACCCAACAAAATGATAATTTCATTCTAAACCCAAAAAAACTATAAAAAAAAAAAACCAACTCAAATATTATAAAAAAAAAAAAAACATAAAAGCGATGGATCTTACCCGGGTATTTCCAAGAGTGAAGCCAAGATCATCAGCGAAAGCAGTGACAGTAGAATACTGAACAAGGTCGACACTTGAATATTTGGCAAGAATTAAGTGAACAATTAATGAAACAATGGATAAGATCAGTCCTCCAAAAGCTGCCCATTTTATTTTGGATCTGAAAATCATGGGTTATATTTTAATTTCTTCAAGGGATTAATTTTTCAAGTTTTGAGATCCAAAAAGATTTGAGGGGAAGAGTGAATAGAGTTGTGTGTGTGTGTGTGTGTGTGTGTGTGTGTGTGTGTGTGTGTGTTTGTTGTAGAGTGTGTTGATGTTTCGTGCCGGCTGTAAAAAACAATATTCTTGGGTTTCCTTCTGTTAATCTTTTAGGAATTTTCTCCGCTTAGTTAATTTGTTGTTGATAGAGTTGATTAATTAATGCTTAGAAGTTACAAGAATTTTTAAAAGAGAAGGGGTAGACTCGTGAGTTGCAATGCGAGCTGTGGCGTTCGAAATCGGGCATTAATGGAAGGACCAACTTTCGCATATAGGCAATAGGCTGGTAAGCCAGGTATGGGTTGTTTAATTACTTCTTTTGTGCGTCAGATTTCGATCAAAAAGTTATATAGATATGTGAATCCAATCATAAGGTTGGAATTTTACGCACAATAAAGGAGGAAAGAAAGTGAAGGATTAATAATTGATCCTTTAATTTTTGGGTGGATTTGCCTATAAGTTGAAATTTTTTACTATTAAAGTTTTCATTTAATGTGGTTTTTCTCATATAAATTTTATATAAGGTATTTTTCACATAATTATAACAAATGAGTTATTTTCTTACAAAATTTCCTAATAATTGTTTTTAAGTTTGTTTATTTAGTTTTCATATTTACTTAAAATTGTATTAATAATCATTTTATCCAGAAATTTTAGCTCTTGATACTACTAATAATTGTCTGTGAAAAAAGAAAAAAGAAACATACTCAAGTATTTCCTCTAATCATCACCAACTTTGACTATTTTCTAGTAAAAGATACTCTAAAATCGAAGAACATTCCCACCTGGGTTTATATATTTTAATATTTTTATGTGTTTCAAGTAAATAGAATATAGGAACATAATCATGGGTCATTAGTGAATTTTTATCTACCAAAAATTAATTGCCCTTTTATTTATAAAAAAAGTAGAATCAATTCCTCCTCTTACCTAATGGATCTAAATACTTGAGTTCATTTTATTTAGTATGCACCCGCAATAGTTGGTACTTCTATTATTTAGAACAAAATCTCTTATCTTATGTCGGAAAAAATGTTGTGTACTAAAACATTTTTTAAAAAAAGTAAACTATTAAGATCATCAAAGCTGAATGAAAATCTTTTTAAAGTTAATCTAATCTTCATGCTGGAAAAAATTGAATAAAAAACCGTCTGCAGTGGGGAAAATCATAGACGTTCTAAATGTTCAATCAAGATTTTTTGAGGAAGAATCTTCAATCAAGATATAGTCGGTGCGAACTAGCACACAGCCACACACTGCAGCGTTCATGCAAATAACAATTGCTGCATTAATAGCTAAATAACTGTAGAAGCCTATTCCATAATAGTAGTTCCTTTACAAAGCGTCTCAAAAGTAGAAGCCAAGTATGCAAGAGCATGTGCTGAAAAATATCAAAAATCTTAAACAGATACCCGGAATTCAAAACCATTACATCCAAAATCAGTAAATTGTGTACCAAAAATTTATCATAACTAAAAACCTAGTATAGATTCAACATGAGGAGGGATTGAAGGAGTTCAGGATATAGCTATCCCGTACAAAAGGAGCATGTGTATTTTCTACACCTCACTCCAGAAAAAGGTAGATGCATGATAGAAACACTCGTACGACTCACGAAAGAAATCATGGACAGACTCCATCCAGCATCGTCCACAATTAGCTACCTATTTTCTCGAGCGTCTACTGCTATGCTTCTTCTTACTCCTCCGGTTCTTACCCGAATCAGACTCTGAGCTTGAGTCAGAATCTGATGATTCAGATGAAGAGCTGTACCTCTTACGCCGTCCCTTCTGCTTTTTATTATTCCTCCTCTTCCTCTTCTCATCTTCAGAATCTGATGAGGAGCTGTAGCTCGACGCACTTTCTGATGAGTAATCCGACCCAGTTGCTGACGAAGACCTGCTATCAGAGTCAGATTCTGAAGCTTCACTATAGCTACTAGACTCTGTATCTGACTTGTGTTTCCTCTTACTCTTCTTCCTTCGCTTGTCATTCTTCTCCTCTTTCACCTCCTCTACTTCTTCTTCCTTAATGTCAGGATTATCCTCATTATAAGAAGCCATAAACTTCTGCCTTAGTTTAGGGTTCTTGAGGAGTTGGCTCCTAGAGGGACGTGAAATGTACACCCTTTCATTTTTGCACTCATAAGTCCAGTGCCCTGGTTGGAAACACTTTTGGCATTGGGAGGCTACCCCTCCAATGGAGGACATATTGGACTTGAGATCCTTCCTCTCACCCAATCTCACAGCCTTCTCAGTACTCATCAAGTACATCTGTCTTTTAGCTTCTTTCCTCTCTTGCCACCTGCTAGGCCCCTCTTCCTTCTGCCCATAAGCATTTACATTTCTGGCTGCAGCAGTTGCCGCTCTCTCAGCTTGGGCTCGGCTCAGACCCTTTGCAGCAGTTAAGGCTGCAGCTTTAATTTTTTCAGCGGCAGCTTGTGCTTTCTCTTCCTTTTTACTTGACATTATTCACTTCCGTTTATCCTATTAATCAAAAATAGCAATAAGTTTCTTATACCAAACAGCAACAAAATATATGTCCAAACATATTATAGCAGCATTTAACAACATTTATATATATCAATGTTTCAAGAACAGACAGACATATCTTTAAATCAAATGAGATGCCTAGGGAGAAAACATGGAGGACCTCAAACTATAAAGGCGTCACAAATTTAGACGTGTCAAATGCCAATAACCCATGTAAGCAAATACTCGCTCCATCCATAATGTAAGTTCCCATTTACTTTTTGCAAAGTCTCCAAGACACAACTTTGAGTATTATTAGTAAATATTATAAAGGTCGATTTTTTCTTTTGAATCTAACATAATTAAACATGATAATGTTTTATCTTATTTATGGTCATAATTTATAGAGTTTGACTCTGAAAAAAGCATATGGGAACTTAATCATGGGGGTAAAGGGTGTACATGAAACGCACTAGCAAGGTTCTGATATAAACAGATGTAAACAGCAGAATAGAGCCAAACGCAGGTAATTACTGGACATCCCATTAGAATTTTGATGATAGGAAAAGCTTAATCAAGAAAGACATTTCACATGATCCATCAAGTTGCATGCAATATGATTATGCTACCATTTTTCTTGACGAAATTAGATCATACACAAGGGAGCATAATATGCAGAAGCATATACAATACAGGTAAAAGAATATGCAGTTCAAAATATACAACATATGTCATCTTATTCATAAAGGAACATGCAAATCATGATAATTTAACATAGTAGTATAATAAAAGAACATGGAGGTATAATGAAAAAAACCATCAACGAGAAGTACATTGCACATCATGCTCCCAATTGCATACTTCCAGCGTTTCTTTCTTGACCAGGAGAGAGGGATAAGAAAAATAAGCTTTCTTTTTTAACTAGAGGATAATGATACAGAAAATTCCTGACACTTTACTATCATTATACATTTGTATCTAATGTTAACATTTAAAAAACAAATTGAACTACAGCTCCTTAAGATGAAAAACTTGAGTGGTAACTCCAGCCATTTCAAAGATCAGAGCTTATTTAGAATACACAACACTTGAGGTTCCATTTCCAATAATTAAAACGAGCGTTTTTCTACATAGTGTACTCGTATTCATCTGAAGGCACTTCAACATTTTTATACACGGTACCCTAAACTTAACAAGACATCCAACTGCTATCATTATCATTAATCTGCCGTAAAGAGCTTTCATAATTGATAGTTAGAGAAAATAGGACTAATCTGCTGAGTCTTTTTAATCTGCAACCATGTACTAAATTAATCTTTCATTAAGACTCCCAATTGAATCGCTTATGCATTATCCGACCTAAAATCGAACTGTATCAAGCTCTAACACAATCTAATTTTGGGAACTTTTGACAACATTCACCTAATGAAGAGGAAACGGCCTAGAATATACTTCCTCCGTTCTGAAATAAGCGAAAGAGAGAAGTGTTTCACTTATTTTAGAGCAAAGGAAGTATATATTTACTGTTAACTAATTCATATTTGTTTTTTCCTATTTTCAGGAAAAGATAATGGACACAATTTTAAGGTAATTCAATTAGTTGATTTAGTTCATAGTCAAAAGTACTACAAACTTCACAATTGTAAGGTTATGGAAATTAATTGGGAAGAATAAAAATGGGCTCACAGTTTTGAGAAAAATTTCCCCTCAAAAAGTCCAATCAGATAGTTACAATCAAGAGAGTAGGATGCCAGAAGCCCCTAATGCATTGCCTACATATGATTTAAAGAAAGTTCTTAACCATTACACATTGCCATTAGTTTACGGAACTTCAGTTAATATAAAAAAAACAAGAGATAGAATTAGATGGCTATAGTATGGGAAAAAGAAATTTTTATAGATATATTAAGGTACAAAAATAAGATCAAATAGATCAATCACATAACACAAAAACCAACATCATAACTCATTCTGAAATATACATTATACTCCCTTTGTTTCACAAAAATGGTTATAATTTGACTCTTCAAGTTTGCCGATATAAAATTTTGAGCATTAATATCTCTAATTATGCATAAGATTTATAAAAAGTTGATATTCCGAAAACACATATTGAGACGAATCAAAGAAGATCATACATGACTATATTTTTCCTTGCTTATAAAGCACAAAAAATGGTCGAAGTGATCAATGTGAATGGTGCCAAAATATATATAACTATTTTTGTGAAACGAATGGAGCATCATTTAAGAACAAGATGAAACTCAAAACTCAACTTTATCTCTAAGCAATTGAATTTGGGCTTCATTATTATGAAGCCGTGGTCCAACCCATTTTGATAAAGTGACAACAAGCAATTCCTATATATTATCAAGTAGTCTTCCCAACAACACAAGATAACTTATTTCCACCAAAAGACACAAACCATACATAAGAACCAAAACCAAAAATTCTCTAACTAAACTAAGTAGCATAGCATTCAGATTAGAGCATCTAGCATTCAACACTCAAAAACTAAGTGCAGAAGTCCACCAGCACCAATATCGTGACACAAAAAACAAAATTAGAAGAAACATACACAACAACAAAATTAGAAGAAACATACACATTAAATAATAGATACAAACCATAAAACATTGGGTATTTGGGTGTTAAAAAGACATCATAAAAAAATTACAAATTATCATAAAAAGCAAATGGGAAATTCCCATTGGTAATCCTGTACTATGGAACATTTGCAATGGTAAACATATTTTTCTTTAGTTTCAAAAATAACCCTATACTTAGTAATATTATACAACTGTGACATTAATGATGGTTAAACCGTTAATTCAACCATTAAACCTACTTACTACACTAACCCAAACTACCACGGTACCACCTTACCCACTAATACCCCACACCACCACCATCCTTCCACCGAAAACATCATACCCCCGTCACTCTCTCCCTCCCCGTGACTTTCTCTCTTCTCATCTCTCTTTCTTCTTCGCTGCTGCCTCCACAGATTTCCACCGTCATTTCCCACAACTCGCCGGAGCTTTCCTCTTCTGCGTTGCTGCTGTGTTCTCTCCCCCTTCACCTTGCTGCTGGTGTGTTTGTGGGGTCGGGGGTGCTGCCCTCTCTCTCTCTTGCTCGAGTCTTCCTCCTTCCTTGCGTCGCTACTGCCTTGATCCTTTCTCTCCTCTCTCTTGTATATTTGGTGGTTTCGAGTCGTAGAATGGTGGTTTAGGTGGCTGGAGTGGGGTTTAGGTGGAGGAATGGGACAGTGGAAGTGGGGTGGGGTTGAGGTGGAGGGGTGGGAAAATGGTGGTACGGTAGGGTGTCAGTGGGTTAGATGGTGGTTGGGGGTTTGGGGTTAACCTAGATTAGGTCAGCCAATACCACTAACGGTTGAATTAACGGTTTAACCATCATTAATGTCACGCTTGTATAATATTACTAAGTATAGGGTTTTTTTTTAACTCGAAAAAAAAAAAAGGTTTACAATTGCAGATGTTCCATAGTACAAGGTTAGCAGTGGGAAATATTTACAAATGAGAGGTGATTTCAAGTACCTAGCAGCTCAAAATTCATCATTTTACTCAGAAAATCCAATTTAATTGTTTGATCGATTGTCGAGTCCCATGATTAGATCAAGATTAGCAGAATTAAAAGAAGCAAACTGATTTCATGAATTACGCAATCCAAAATTACAGTTACATTTTCCTAACAAAATGACATATACTAAAGGATAGTGGGCCAGTGGCAGATCTAGGATTTCACCCACATGGGTTCGGAATCGATGAGACGTTAAACAAAAAAATAGGACCAAATTAAATTGATTAAAAAAATAAAATAAATCAATTCAAGTTTGGAATTACAACCGATAACTACGGGAATAACCATGCCCGGCTCAGAGGCGGCCCAACCTATTACAAGGAACACGGCCTCTGATTTCTAGGGGACCAAAAATGGCAATTTCAAAGCTTGGCAAGAGTAACAATACTTAACATTAATTCTCTCTTTACATTTCCCAAAACGTCGTCTCCTTCCCCGTATTAATTGAAGCTTTTGTTTCCTTACTTTAATTTATAAGCAAAGATAGATTTTATTTTATTCATCTCTCACAGTCAACAAGAGCCAAGAGGTCTTATCTTTTATGGAAACACAACAAATATATAAACAATTTTTCATCTTCATTATTCATTTAGTTTTACTAAGCAAATAAGAGAATGGTTTTATCACCATCTTTAGTTTTTATCTCAGCTACTTCATAAAGCATCTTGTCCGCAAAAAAGAATATGACAAAACAAGTTATGTCCCTCTTGTGGATATTTGTTATTCCATCAGTTTTTGTTTTCATTCTGGTTGTTAATGTTCCAAACTTTTCATCAATCACAACTTTACTTAAAATTAAACAAGTTTCTTAGCATCACTATTATGGTACGAATTACACATAATAATGAATAATTAAATTAAACAAATTAAACTTTAATACCCATTACTCCAAAATCCAAATTAAACTTCAATAAGAAAATATACCTAAGCCCAATTAATGTCAGGGCATTTCAATAATTTCAATTCATCCAAGCATTCCAATAATTCAATTTGTAATTAATCCAAGCAAAACTAAATAAATTGTAAAATGGAACAAAAAATTACCTACACTATTCAAGAGTTCCAATCCAGTAGTAGAGGAAGGGGCTGCCGGCTGCGCCGCTGCGGGAGTGCGAGTGCGTCGTCACCGGCGTCGTGGGCGGCGGTCGGCTTCTGTAGAGCAGTAGAGGTCGCTGGTCAGTGTGGAGAAGTAATGGCAGGGGGACTTGGGAGTAATTTGAATTTTGAAACCCTAGGTTTAAGGTTTGGTAGTAAAGGATGTGAAAATACTAGTATTTGAAAAAGTCAAATTAATAATGATACACCAATCTCACAATTCACAAATCAACAAAAGCTCAAAGTAAAGAAAAGCAAACCCTATAATAGAAGATTCGAACTCGGTAAAAGTAGAGAATCCGAAAATCTACAGAAATTTGATGCAAATCAAAAGCAAAGTGAGAAAATTAATACCTAGAAAGAAGTATTGGATTGGCAGATTTGATGGGATACTTCGGTCGAAGCAGTTGAAATAGAGGGTGTAGAATTACGCAGGGGTGGATGAAGGCGAGGAGAGAGTAAATGGAAACACAAATTGTGAGAAATATGAAGAGCTCTGCTCTGCTCAAGGGAAATTCCAAGTTTTTCACCTTGGTAAATGGTAAACACTAAACTCTGCGACTACAAATAAGCATTTAATTGCTTATACCTAAACTAGCTTTTAGACCGTGCAAATTGCACGGGAAATTTTTTGTTCTATAATTTGAAGATTTTAGGAAATTATTCCTATAATTATGGCGTGAATATTAACGTGTGATTTAAAATTTTATAATCGTGTATTGAGATTATCTTAAAATTGGTTTATGACATGTGTGTTTAGTGGGCGATGTAGGGCGCATTCTTTTCCGCATAAAACAACCGAATCGAACTGATTAGAAACTAACCGAATCGGCCGATTGGAACCGAGCGAGGGTGCGTTCTCCCCGGCTTATTTTCGGTTCGATTCGATTCAGGTCGATTCGTTCGTTCCTAGATTATTATCATTACTATTAGTTATAATTTAATTCAGTTCAGTTCAATTCAGTTCAGTTCAGTTCAGTTGCAATCAGTTCAGTTCAGTTGCAATCACTTCAGTTCAATTCAGTTCAGTTCAGTTCAATTCAGTTGTTTTATGCCGAAGTGAACATACCCTGAACTGAACTGAATTAAATTATAACTAATAGTAATGATAATAATTTAGCTATCATTAATTAATGAACTAGTTTTTAGGCCCGGGCTATGCCCCGGGTACTTATATATTTCATTTATTAGTATTTTACATTGAAATTATAACACCAAATATTATTTGGTTTAGTGGTTAAGACATTAGTGTACAAACTTAAGATCATGGGATCAAATCTTATACCATGCATAATCTAATTTTTTTTATTGTACATAGAATATATGAAGTCAAAACTCTAAGGGATAGTGCCACGTGGCACAGTTCCTTGTTGAGGAACACCTTTTCATATATTAGTATAGATATAAATTAATAAATAAATAATAGTAATAACAATATTGATATAATATAATATAATAAACATTAATTGATGATAATAATAGTTTTTAATAATATAATATGTTAATATTTAATAATAATTATAATATTAAAAATATTATTTAATTAATAATAAGTTATTAAATAAAATAATAATAAGCTATTAAATAATAATAATAAATTATCTAATAATAATGATAAAATATTAACTAGTAATAACAATAAACTATTGAATAATAATAATAATAAATAAGAATTAAAAAAAAGAATTAGCAATGACAAATATTATTGAAATGGGTACTGTTTCGTCTACTTGTCCAACAAGTAAAGTTCGTAGGTGGTCTTTTCTTGTCGGCAAAGAAACCAAGTATCCCTTAGATGTTCTTCTTTGGAGACTTGTGCAACAATGCCCGAATCAATCCAGTCCAAGCCCGAGCTTTACTCCCGATCCTGCAAAAAGGGACCCACCCTGGAGGTTTGGGTGGTGGTTCCCCCTCCGAAGCTTAAGTCAGGTATCAGGAGTGGTAAGAGAAATATAGAGATAGAGAGAGAAAGTGAGAGAATAGTTTTTCAGAGTAACTTTACACTATTTGCATTGAATTGTGTGTCTCCTGATTTCAGGGGTATTTATAGTGATAGCAAGTTGACAGCTATCCTTAATACCTGCCCTAGAATAGTGACTTCTGATTGGGTGAGAAATCAAAACATGACACGTGGCAGATCATGACTAGTGGATATCTATTAACCAATCTCCTTCACCCACCTTACATTCTTGGGCTCGACCGCCGGGGCAGAATCTAGGCCTTTTAACTCTCCTGAGGGTAGCCCAAAGATGCAAGGCATTTCTTCTCTTTAACTCAGGTGACACGTGTACGGCTCTGATAAGCCCAAGTGTCTAAAAAAGAGCCGTAGATGTTAGACTACAACATTTACCCCTAAAAGGGCTTTTACTGTTGGCCCATCTGACGGTTAAGGCCCTTTTACCCTCAAGGTAGTTCAAATCCAGGTAAAGTGGTGCGCCTTCTTCGGGTTCTACCTGGTCATATTCGACCAGTTGTATGATTTTTTTCGGTCATTCTTGACCGGTTCCACAAGTTTCTTATTCCTCTATAAATACCCTTGGAGCGAAGACATTGAATCATTTAGCACTTCGAACAAATTTGTCTAGAGAGAGAAACTTCCGAGAATTTTCTAGAGAGAGAGAGAGATAGATCGTCCGGCTTCAAAGATCTTTCACCGAATCGCCCGGACGTTCTTAGCGGTATCGTTTCTTTGAACTCTTCACTCTTTATTCTTTATTTTTTCTTAGAAAATCAATAAAATGGAATCATCTTCGTCAAATAATCTTAGCCAACCAAGAGCTTGTCTTGACCCTAGAACCGATACTTCTTCTTCGGCACATTCTAGAGTTGGGCCTCTTCTGGCCGAGTATATATATTTTCATAGTTTTGGCCGAGAAAGTCAAACGACCCAGTCTTTACCTGTGCAGGGTAATCTGGCGCGCGTCAAGCAAACGGCCCGTCTAAGACGAAAAGCAATAATCCCGTCAAATAGCTCGGACATGGAGGAATCCACTTCGGACGGGTGCCCGAGGAGGCAAGAGAGGTCCAAAGTGCTCGGTCTTTGGACGGGCACCCTTTGACCATGAGGCGAAGACTCCGAAATAAATCCTGAAACCAGTACTTCTGGTAGGGACGCCGAAATGGTAGAGATCGGCGAAGGCAACAACGGTAGCAATTCTGAAGCCGCCGAAGAATCAGACGAGGCCTCTACTACCTCGTCGGAGATTAGAAGACGTTTAGGTCCCCTTTCTGATCCAGGCTTCATTTTGGTCAACCGTAAGTGGTTAGAGAAACTAGGACCAGACCCTAATTATTTATCGTCTTTCATGCCCATGCCGGGCTTTTCCTTTGTCATTCCTAACAAGGACACGACGATCCTGAGCGCTCCTAAGAACCATTTCATTGTCTATAAACTAGCCTTAGACCGTTGGATTGAGGTTTCCCCTCCATGACTTCATAGAACAAGTGCTAAAAGCACTACCACATCGGCCATAATCGCGGCTCCCAACGCTTGGCACAACGTCCTGACGTTTATCGCCGTCTGCGAGCTACGCGGCCTAGCCCTTTCTCTTCAGGCCTTTACCCACATCCACTATGCGGCCAAGGTACCCGGAGCCGTGGACGGGACATGGCTCAGTATCTGCAACCGCCCTGGCTTCCTGACGGCTTGGGGGAAGCCTTCGAAAATGCATGAATGGAAAGCCGACTTCATCTTTTTAAAGGCGGCCAATGATTCGGCTACTGAGAGCTATAGATTCTATAACCGGTCCGTCACGAATACGGGACGGAAGCAGTCCTGGCTGGAATTGGAGGACAATTTCGATGAAGAAGTTGTAGAGTACTTCAGAACAAAAGAGTACTCCAGGCCCGGCCGACGTTCCATTAAAGGGCCATCCAACTGGATACCTTTTAAGGAAATGTTTTACCAAGACGACTTCTTGGTTGCTGCCGGCTTGCGGTTGGCCGATGACAAAGGTACACTTAAAATCATCCAACTAAAACTCTTCGTCTATAGTCCATTTGACGAACACATTTTTGTTTTTTGCAGACTCGGCCAGACAACGCCTCGAAGCATCTTGGACGGGGGAGATTAGCATGTCCCAATTTACAGCCAACCTTTGGAAGGAGTTTGCAAAGAGCAGTGCCGAGAAGAGGGCATAAACATTGGTAATAAATATTTTTTTTTTTTTTTTTTTTTTTTTTGCCGAGGATCATATGAGCTCGTCCGAAATTGGCATCCAATTCTTGGACGAGGGTCACCCAAAGAAGGAGAGCGTCCAGACTTGGACGGTCACCTTCTTGGCGCCATACTCGTCCGAAATTGGCATCTAATTCTTGGACGAGGGTCACCCAAAGAAGGAGAGCGTCCAGACTTGGACGGTCACCTTATTGGCGCCATACTCGTCCGAAATTGGCATCCAATTCTTGGACGAGGGTCACCCAAAGAAGGAGAGCGTCCAGACTTGGACGGTCACCTTCTTGGCGCCATACTCGTCCGAAATTGGCATCCAAATTTCGGACGAGGGTCGCCCAAAGAAGGAGATCGTCCAGACTTGGACGGTCACCTTCTTGGCGCCATCCTCGTCCGAAGTTGGCATCCAATTTTTTGGACGAGGGTCGCCCAAAGAAGGAGAGCGTCCAGACTTGGACGGTCACCTTCTTGGCGCCGTACTCGTCCGAAATTGGCATCCAATTTTCGGACGAGGGTTACCCAAAGAAGGAGATCGTCCAGACTTGGACGGTCACCTTCTTGGCGCCCTACTCGTCCGAAATTGGTATCGAATTTTTGGACGAGGGCCACCAAAAGTATGAGAACGTCCAGACTTGGACGGGCACCTTCTTGGTGCCCTACTCGTCTGGAGTTGCATAATTTTTTGGACGAGGGCCACCAAAAGTATGCGAACGTCCAGACTTGGACGGGTACCTTCTTGGCGCCCTTCTCGTCTGGAGTTGCACAATTTTTTGGACGAAAGTCTTGGGCCATACTCGTCTGCATATTTGCACATCATCTTTCATTTCGTCTTTCAGACGAAGTCTTTGTAATAACAGTTATAACTTTTGTTCCTAGGACGACCAATTTGATGACTTGTTTACTTTTTTCAGAAAAATGCTCCTACCAACAAACTTCCACCTAGGAAGTCGTCCTCGTCCAAAAAGAGGCCAACTACAGCCGCTGACCAGCCTTCAGCGAAGAAGCCTAAGAGCTTCACAAGGAAGAAGGCAGATAAGACGACTCCACTTGGCGAGGTTGGGGAGAGAAGTATGCCTCCCCCATCAGCCAAGGTTCCTAAAAAGGGGCCTTCGGTACATTGCCCGCCGAGGAGGGGAGAGGGTGCTCATGCGGCTGTTCCTCTCAACGTGTTGCCGGCCGACTCTACTGAGGTCAAACCGGAGTCTGCCTTGGCTATAGTTGCACCAGAATCTGGAGCTGCGGCTGAGAACTATCCGGGGTTCGGCGGCTCGGTGGCTAAGCCGGTGCCACAAATGCCCCTTAGTTAGTTAGGACGGCATCTATTTCGTCCCAGGTGAGTCGTATTACCCCAATATAGTTAGGACGGTGCGGGTCGGTGGACGGTCCATGAGTCCGTCCGATAGACAATCCATCGTCATTCCTATCAAGATAATCGACTCTCCCCCTCTTTCGGATAAGGGCAAAGGCCCCTTATTCCCCCAGCTCCTCCCCTCCGATTCGGACGAGGAGTCTTCTCTGCTTTCGCCAAAATGTCGAAGCCGGAGAAGGAGCGACTTAAGCGGGAGCTCTTCAAGTGCTACCCCGAATCCTACATAAAGGGATTAAGGGGGACGTCTATTTGGGCATGTGGGCTACATGTCTCGACTTGCGCCGAGGTATTGCTTTTAGCTCGCTTTATTTTATACTTGATACAAATTTTGATTCTTTTACTCGTCTAATAACTTGATTTGTTTTCATTGTTCCGACTTTCCGGCTCGCAAAGCATGCTAACCGAAGAATGGGCGAGGGAGCTCGAAAAGAGAACAAGCACCTCGTCCATCTTGCTACAACGGCCGGCGACAAGGCCATTCATGACATTGAGATGGCGAATACTCTCCATCGTCGAGTCACTCGATGCATTGGAGAAAAGATCGGCGAGAACTTGAATCCAAGAACAAGAAATATCTTGTTACCATCAATGATCGGTATAAGGAGAGAGACCATCGAAGATGATCATCAACACTCTCTCTCGCCGATCTTAAGGGTGAGAGAGACGCCGCCCTTCTTGTCTTTGCTCGACCGAGAAGGGAGAATATTCTCCTAAGGGCGAGAAACGCTCGTCTGGAAAAGACGGTGTCTCAAACCTTTGACGATGCCAAAAAGGGCCTTGAACATGTTATAGAAACGTCCAAGGGTTGGGCCGTCAAGGCCTTCGAAATGCTGGCTGAAGCCGAGGAGGTCCCGAGCTTTGTTCGTCGCCTGGAATACCAACAGAGTGCCCATAGGGCCATGGTCTGTGCTGAGGATCCTCCGGAGTTTATAGAGTCTGGCGACGAGGCTTCAGCCGAAGATGAGGAGCCTGAGGATAACCAAGAAACTCATGTTGAAGACGAAGCCTAGTTTTAGGTTTATTTTTCTAGTTTCTTTGGTTATCTCGCCGTTGTAGCCTTAGTCCTTCGGTAATCTTATTTTGTAAATTTTACTCATGATATATATGAAAGACTTTTGCCATTTGCTTGCCTCTTATTTTCATCAATTCCCATTTGACTATCACATTAACTTTGAATTGTTTCTAAGTACAAAAGTTGACTCGTCTTGAACATCGTAGACGATCTGCATAATATGATTGAAACACTTGTTTTGGACGACCTTGTTCTCTTGAGCTCGTCTTATAGGCTTCTATCATTCCCCCCCTTCTTGGGCTTAGTTCAACCGTACATGGTGGGCGAGCCAAAGGCCAAGAAGGAAAGCGGCAAACATTGGCCGAGCTCTCGAAACTATTGGACGAGCTTGTTATATATGCTTGAACGCATGTTTTAGCGGCTTCCTTGAGGGAGCAACACTCGTCATTAAGTAGCGATCCCTTACTAGGGTCTAGACTACTTAGCTGGCCGTGCTTGTGAAGATAAGTATCCTTTACTAAGGACTTATTTCAGGCCAGCTTTCTCTCAGAGACTTTGACGTTACTCTTACTAGAGGTTTTGTCAGTTTGACGGCCTTGTATGTGCAATAATTTGGCCGGTCTCTTCGATGGAGTGATGTTCGGCATAAAAATGAGTAATTGTGACGCTTTTCTTTTTTATCCAAGTTACTGTCACTTTTAGACGAGTAACTGATTTAATGCCCCAAAGTGAATTAACTTGGTGAAAATAAACAAGGAAATAAGAAAGTAGGAATTGTATTATATGGATTTTGCTTGACGGAATGCCAAGATGCATGTATACAATTCTTTTTTTTCTAACATGTGCCGCGGCACTTTGGATTAACTATAAACTACTTCATAGACATTCGACGGTGGATTGAATTAGACGTGATACTTTTTCAAATTATCAGAATTCCAAGTACGGCGTGCGGTCGTCCATCCATATCCCGAAGACGAAAAGTACCCTTTGCGCGGCTCTTGGATAATCATGTAAGGTCCTTCCCAATTAGGTGTTAGCTTCCCTAACTCTTTTGCTCGTCCAACCGCTTCCATCTTTCTAAGGACAAGATCCCCTACTTTGAGCGGTCGTCTAACAACTCTTTTGTTAAACTCCCGAGCCATACGCAGTTTGTACAATTGCATTCTTAGCAAGGCATTGCCCCTGACTTCTGGCACTTGGTCCAAAGTCGTCGCGCAATGCGGCCCGGTTGGCATCTTCGAGTACAAGCATAACTCGCGAGGTGGGTTCTTCAATCTCTATGGGCAAGACGGCTTACGTGCCGTAGACTAACATGAAGGGCGTCTCCCCCAGTAGAGTTCTTGGCGGTTGTTACGATGGACCATAACACCAACTATGACTCTTCAACCCATTGTCCCTTGGCGTTTTCTAGCTTCTTTTTGATTCCATTTGATAGAATCTTGTTGAAGGACTCTACCGCCCATTTGCTTGTGGGTGGGCAACGGCGGCGAAGTGTGCTTTTATTTCTCTTTCGCCAACCACTCCTTCGGTTTAGGTGTTTCAAATTGGGGGCCATTATCAAAGACGATGGACGTGGTATGCCAAAACGGGTTATAATGCTTTTCCGGATGAAGCCCTTGACGTCGTTCGTTGTTATTCCTCGCATGGCCTCTCGCCTCTATCCATTTAGTGAAGTAATCAACGGCCACTATCACAAACTTCTTTTGTCCGGCGGCCCTTGGGAAAGGTCCTAGGATATCCATGCCCCATTTGGCAAAGGGTAAAGGGAACAAGATGGGGGTTAAGTAGTTGGACGGCTTCTGATGCACATTTCCATGCTTCTGGCAACTGTCACACTTCTTTGCATAGACTAGAGCGTCTTCCTTTAAGGTTGGCCAGTAGTACCCCGTCCTTAGAGCCTTCTCCCCTAAAGCTCTTCCCCCAATATGAGAAGCACAAGCTCCTTCATGGAGTTCTTTCGGGACCTCCGGACCATCTTCTCTCGGTGACGCACTTGAGCGAGAGGCCGGTTGAATGATTTCTTGTAAAGTGTCTCGTCCCATAGCTCAAACCACTTGTCCCTAGCCTTCACATACTTGGCCTCTACGGGATCTGGAAGGCAATCGTCCCGTCTTCTTGTATTCTATGATCGGCTCCATCCATACAGTCCGCGGCTGAGAAACATAATCTGCTCTTGATCTATGCTCTTTTTGGGTTTGACTTCCCAAAATACTGTTCTTGGCACATCACCTTCAGCCGAGCTGGCCAACTTCGAGAGTGCATCTGCTTGATGATTTTCTGACCTTGGTACTTGGTCGAGGACAAATCGTTTTAATGGCTCTATCTCATCTTTGATGAGTTGCATGTATTTGCTCATTGATGCTTCTTTGCATTCAAAATCTCCATTAACCTGGCTGACCACTAAGAGGGAGTCCGATTTGGCCTCGATCTCAACAGCTTCGGCCGCTTTGCACATTTTGATTCCTGCCAAGAGTGCCTCATATTCGGCTTCGTTATTGGATGCTCGAACCGGAATCTTAATGCATATTCAAACTTGTCCCCTTCGGGAGATTGGCAAATGATTCTCGCTCCACATCCATTGATTGTGGACGAGCCATCAACCATGAGCGTCCAATGCCTTCTTCCTCTTCTTTGGATCGGATATCGGCTCTATGGCCGGCCGAGTAAGTTCGACTATAAAATCTGCCAAGGCTTGCCCTTTAATGGTTGTCCTTGGTTCAAAGGATATATCAAACATGTTAAGCTCCACCGCCCATTTTAACATTCGTCCAGCAGCTTCCATCTTCAGTAGAACTTGCTTCAAAGGCTGATCAGTGTAGACGATTATATTGTGCGCCAAGAAATAGGGCCTTAACTTTCTGCTGGCCATGACGAGGGCCAATCCAAACTTCTCAACGGGAGTGTACCTATTTTCCGCGTCTTTGAGTACGTGACTCACGAAGTATATTGGCACTTGGACGGATTCTCTTTCAGCCAGCAGAACAAAGACTCACAGCTTGAGCGGACACTGCCAAATATACAAACAGCTTCTCCCCCTCAGCCGGGCTGACCAACCTAGGCAGCTGCCGAAGGTGGTCCTTGACCTGCTGTAGTGCTTGCTCCGCCTCATTTGTCCATTCAAACTTTGCTTTTTTCTTAATGGTGGCGAAGAAGTGATGGCACTTGTCGCCTGACTTAGACAAGAAACGTCCAAGGGCGGCCCAAGCAACCCGTCGGTCTCTGAACTTCCTTCACCTTTGACGGAGACTTCATGTCTAAAATAGCTTGTATCTTTTCGGGATTTGCTTCAATTCCCCTTTGATCCACCAAGAAGCCTAAAAACTTCCCCGACAAAACTCCAAACACACATTTGCTGGGGTTCAGCTTTAACTTGTATTTCCTGAGAGTTTCAAAAGTTTCTCTCAAATCACCAACATGATTTTCTTCTTGACGGCTTTTGACTATCATATCGTCAATATATGCCTCCATATTTCTTCCCAATTGTGGCTGAAAAACAGTATTGATCAATCTTTGAAAAGTGGCCGGGGCATTGCGCAGGCCGAATGGCATTCTCAACCAGCCATACAGTCCTTTTTCAGTAATGAAGGACGTCTTGTCCTGATCCTCAGGCCACATTGGGATTTGATGAAAGCCAGAATAAGCGTCCATGAAGCTCAGCAAAGCATGACCAGCTGTAGAGTCCACCAGACGATCCAACTTAGGCAAGGGGAAACTGTCCTTAGGACAAGCCTTGTTGAGATCAGTGTAGTCCACACACATCCTCCAGGTGCCATTGGGCTTTGGCACCATGACCACATTTGCTATCCAGTCTGGGTAATAGGTTTCTTTGATGAACTTGGATTCCAACAACTTCTGAACTTCTTGGTCAACCGCCTGATTTCTAGCCGGTCCCAAATGCCTCTTCTTCTGACGAACAGATTTTGATTTTGGATCAACATTTAACCGATGGACGGCTACTTCTGGATCAATTCCAGGCATTTCTTCAACACAATAGGCAAACACGTCCTGAAATTCTTTCAGCAAGCTGATTAAGAGGCTTTTTAAGCCCAAAGAGAGTGAAGAACCAATTTTCAAGGTTCGCTCTGGACGAGCCTCATCCAGACAGACGTCTTCTGGGGCCTCGGCTGGTTCTGGACGCTCTATTGCTAGTCCCATGATGGCCATCACTTCTTCAGACAAGGGAGGCTCTTCCTTGATGATTTCATATTTTCTCTTTTTGCTGGGAAGATGCTCAGACGCCTTCCTTGAGGGAGCGAGAGGCGTCTGAGGGCTCTCAATGGCCGTCTTTAATGAGGTCAAGTGGTCCTTGACTATCCCGGACGTTTTCCTCTCGCTAACCACCTTCGTCTTATCCTTCTCTATTTCAGACGTTTTCCTTTCACCAGCAACCTGCGTCTGATCTTCATTGCACATCTTCCATGATGACGGCTTGAGGGTAGTCAGATAACACTCCCTAGCCACCTGCTGGTCCCCATATAATGAGCCAATCTTGCCATCATCACACTCATACTTCATCAACATCAGGTGGGTAACTATAACGGCTTTGACGTGATTCAGAGTTGGTCGCCCGAGAATGACATTGTAGGCTGTCAAATCTCGGACTACCAAGAACTTGATAAACAAAGTTCTAGCGGCATCCTTTTCTCCCACTCGAACGAGCAAAGTAACAGCTTCCCATTGGGTGGATGACTCCTCCCCCAAACCCTATGATGGGATGGTGAACGGGAACCAAGTTCTTCTCATCAAATTTTAATGCGGACAAGCGGTCAAGACCGATGATGTCCGTCGAGCTTCCAAGGTGTCGATCGGAATTCTTCTTACTCTCAAGTTTGCTATTTTCATTTCTACAACCAAAGGATCGTCATGGGGAGTCCTCAACTCCGCCCGATCTTGCTCACTAACTACCACCCTTGGGAAGGGCTCAGCCTTTGTTTGATCAGCTAACAAAACTTGGCCAAGCTCCCTAAGGTAGTTTTTGTGTCCTCTATTGGTTGGTCCTCCAGCAGCAAACCCTTTAGAAATTACGAGTACAACATCCTCGTCTGTGCTCTCACTTTCCTTCTTCTTAGACTGCCAATTGTCTTTCCTTTGGGACTTCCTTCCCCCTTGAGGCATATAGGGGTTCATCTTTCCCTTTCGAGCTAGCTCCTCCAAAGCCTTCTTGAGGTGCTTACATTCATTAGTTTCGTGACCGCAATCCTTGTGGAAGTGGCAATACTTGCTCTTATCTCTATTTCTATAAGGGGTTTTCATCTCAGCTGGGGCCTTCAACTCATATTGATCCTTAATCTCCATGAGAATGGAGTATTGGTCTTTGTTAAATTCAATAGCATTGGATGAGGATGGCTCAGCCTCTTTTCTCTTGCTCCTCCTAGATGAAGTGGTGGAGGTTATAGCCCAAGTCTCGGCCTTCTTGGGGTTGCTCTTCTATGGCTGAGCAACCTCTTCAGGCTTCTTAGACTCGGGATGCTTTGCCTCAGCACACACTTCGGTAGCGTGAATAAACACTTCAGCTTCCCTTAAGGCTTCGGCAAGAGTGGAGATTTTCTTTTTAACAAGATCAAACTTAAAACTTCCTGGCCTTAGACCCCTAATGAAGGCGTCAAAGGCCACCCCAGCATTAAGATCTTGGATCTGAAGGGCTTCAAGGTTGAATCTCTTAACGAAACTTCTAAGAGCCTCCTTAGGTCCCTGGACGACCTTGCCTAGGTGCATGCTTGTTTTTTGTTCTTGCTTGTTGGCAACAAAGTGACTAGTGAATAAGAAACTGAGTTCCGTGAAATTATTGGATCGAATTGGGTGGAAGGTTGTTAAACCACTTCGAGCTACTCCCTTCGAGTTCTTGGGAAGTTCTTACACCAGGTAGCATCATCTACTCCTTGGACGTACATCTGATGTTTGTAAGCAGATAAGTGATCATCGGGATCTGTTGTTCCATCAAAAGGTTCTATAGTAGGGAGTTTAACCTTTGGGAAGGGGGGCGCCTCCATTATCCTGGCCGAGAATGGAGTGGGCCAGTTAATCTGGAGGGCTCCCATCTGTCCCTCAATGGGTATGTACTCCTTACGATATTCCTTTAACACCGGATCAGACGACGTGTTTGCAGGCAATGGACGCCTATAGACCATGTGTTGAGCCACTTGTCTTCTCTGTCGTGGATGAACAAGAGAGTGACTTAAACTTCGTCCCTCCCCTCGGACGACAACCTCAAAGGAGGGTCTCTCAGGTATGATGTAGAACCTGTCGCTGATCGTTGTATTGCTGCTGCTCTCTTTGCTTCTAGATATTCTCTGGCATCTGTTTCCATTCGGTGCCCGCTTGGACGAACATGGTCCTGGGTCCTTACCACCAGGTTCCAGTCCATCTTCCTTCGCTGATCATTATCCTCTGGCTGCTTTCCTCTTGCCGTTCTCCTAGATGGTTCTTGACGAATAGGTCGACTAGGACCTGGACGATCGTCTTGGGAACGTCCCCTAGGGGGAGGTGGATTGTTAGCAGCTGGCTCAGGGTTAAGCCGAAAAAACAACATATTGCTCTTGATGCGTTCTCGGACGATCGCAGCCATCTTTGCCCGGAAATCATTCAAGGCGTTCTCTAGATGGGGGGCGATCACTGGACGTTCAAGATTCCCTTGAATGACAAGTTCTTGGGCTTGGTCCAAGAACTGGACGATGGACCGGGTCTATCCCTTCCTCGAGGTGGTCTCTCGTGTTCTACTGTGTCTTCGACATTAACCTGAAGACTTCGGTTTCTGGCAAGGTTGGACGATTGACAATCAGTCATCGTTGCGTCTCCCCACAGACGGCGCCAAATGTTTCGTCTACTTGTCCAACAAGTAAGCTGTAGGTGGTGCTTTCTTGTCGAGCAAGTAAACTAGTATCCCTTAGATGTTCTTCTTTGGAGACTTGTGCAACAATGCCCGAATCAATCCAGTCCAAGCCCGAGCTTTACTCCTGATCCTGCAAAAAGGGACCCACCCTGGAGGTTTGGGTGGTGGTTCCCCCTCCGAAGCTTAAGTAAGGTATCAGGAGTGGTAAGAGAAATATAGAGATAGAGAGAGAAAGTGAGAGAATAGTTTTTCAGAGTAACTTTACACTATTTGCATTGAATTGTGTGTCTCCTGATTTCAGGGGTATTTATAGTGATAGCAAGTTGACAGCTATCCTTAATACCTGCCCTAGAATAGTGACTTCTGATTGGGTGAGAAATCAAAACATGACACGTGGCAGATCATGACTAGTGGATATCTATTAACCAATCTCCTTGACCACCTTACATTCTTTGGGCTCTCATTCGTCGGGGCCGAATCTAGGCCTTTTAACTCTCCTGAGGGTAGCCCAAAGATGCAAGGCATTTCTTCTCTTTAACTCAGGTGACACGTGTACGGCTCTGATAAGCCCAAGTGTCTAAAAAAGAGCCGTAGATGTTAGACTACAATAGGTACTTCTTAGGCTTGAATTATCATTTTCAATATAATTAGCAAAATCATGTAGAAAAAAATAATTAGCAAAATAATAATTAGCAATATTAAAATAATAATAATAATAATAATAATATTAATATTAATAGTAATAATAATAGTAAAAGCAATAGTAATAGGAGTAATAATAATAATAATAATAATAATAATAATAATAATAATAATAGTAATTGTAATTGTAATAATAATATTAAAATTAAAATTAATATTAATATTAATAATATTAATAGTAATAGTAATAATAATAATAATGATAAAATAATCGTAATTGTAATAATAATAATTATTATCATTGTTTTATTATCAGAGAAATAAATTAGGAACTGAACTGAACTCACTGGAACTGAACTGAACTGAACTGAACTGATTGCAACTGAACTGAACTGAACTGAATTGAACTGAACTGAAAATAAGTTGGGGAGAACAGGCCCGTAGTTAATAGCATGGTGAATCACGTGACCCACCATTTAATTTTAAAAAGATTTGATTGAAAAAGTCTTTGGTTTGTCTACTGATTCCCTTATAGACTAAGATAAAATCACAATTCACACAACTGACACTCAACTATACACCTGCTTTTGACAGTCCCGTTCACTCACATACTCTCTCTCTCTATTGTCGTCTTGCACCATCGCTACACCACATCTGACCACCCACTGCACACTTGGCCATGATTTTAATTTTTTATATCTTAGAAGAGGAAGTCACCAAAAGTATATAACTTAGTAAGTGTTGAAAAGTCGATCACTCCTATTTCCTTTCTTCTTATATTTACTCTACGATTTGAATTTACTTGGATATTATTGTATAGGATAAGCAAATTAGCCCTCTAACTATACTTTTACCTAAAAATAGGAAAAATTGACATGGGGGGGGTTCCAAACTATGGGCTATTGTCTTTAATAGGTCCCAACTATTGATTATTTTCAATATGACCTATATATAGCTTGTTGTAATTTTAATAGGGCCAAACTTACTTATGATCGTCTGCATAGGTTATGGACTGTTTTGATTTTAGTTTACCCAGTTGACCCTATTAAAATCAGAAGAACCCATACTTAGGTCATGCAGAGAATAATCAATAGTAGAGACCTACAAAAGACAATGAGTTATAGTTGGGACCCTCCGTATCAATTTTTCCCGAAAGAATATATACATAAGTATATATGTACACAACACACTTTTCCTTTTGTTTTCTATGTCCTCATATTAGTTATCACCTAACAAATTTCACGGTCATCTTTCATATGACAATTAAGCCCAATTTTATTATCTGACTTTATTATATGGCAATTAAGCGCAAAAAATATCGACATACGTATATGTATACAAATTTAATGTTAAGTTTGTGGTTTTGCATTGTTTTGCCTAAATTTAAAAGGTTGTTACATAAATTTCATTTATTATCAGCTTGGGTTGGGTAGAGAATCCCAACCCATTTAACTAAACAGGTTGGGTTGGGTTGAAGATCCAACCCGTTTAAGTAAATAGGTCAACCCAAACCCAACCTAGGTCGACCCATTGCCAGCCCTACCGTTTAAATAACTTTCTCTTTTGAAAATTTATGATGTTATTGAATAATGATCAATTTAGTAATAGATTTTTGAATCTTCAAATTCATATAAATTTTAGAATGAATTATCATATTAAACTCATATTAAAGTTCCAGTGATTACATATTGTTTGTAGTTGTTTTGAACAAAAAATTTACCGGAACAATACATTATCATATACTTAATTAACATCTACCTAATAAAAAAATCGACAGTGATTTGCCAAATATATATAAAATAATAATGTACTCTGGGATCCTCAACTTACAAAACTTCATTGTTGAAGGCTGGAAATAGCACCAGATATATTACTCCAAAAAAAAAAGGTGTAGCAAGAAATCATAAATTGATTGACATATTCAATGATAGTATATTAAGGTAAATCGTGCAAAAATACTCAAGAAATATTAGTTGTCAAGTACAAAAGTCCAAGTGATTTGCCAAATAACTTGGAAAATATATTACAGGAACAATATAGCAACATCTAACTAATAAAAAAATTAACGAAAATATAAAGTAAAAAAAATCAAACTTATTGTTGTAGATTGATATATATTATTTAACTGTACATTCAAACTAAGCTGATCATATTATAAACTTGACAATTTTTTCTTATATGTATAATATGTTCCATTATACTTAACCAAATAAAAGTGAGTGTATCTTTGTTAATACAGCGAAGTATGTTACGCTTTTCTATCATTTATAGACTTCCTCTTTTCTTTTGCTGACTTTTGTTTAACGTCCGTTGTTGAGTGTTTAGTTTCTTGCTACACGCTCGACAATTCTATTTGGTTCATTTTTGGTAGAAGGCTAGAAAAAACTTATGTTATTGGGTGTAGACCTGGGCATGGGCCGGGCCGGGCCTGTTCATGGGCTCGGCCCGCGGGCTTGAGGAAATGGCGGGCCGGGCCGGGCCCGAGCCCGTGAATGGCGGGCCGTGCCGTGCCGGGCCTGAAATTTCCAAATTTCGTCCACGGCCCGGCCCAGCCCACGGCCCGCGGGCCGGGCTCGTGCCTCCTGCGGGCCTGCCCCGTGTTTTATGTTATTTTTTTGGATTCTTGGTAGTTTTAGGCTAAAAAACAAAGAAAAGGGGGCGTTCGGCCCGCGGGCCGCCCATGGGCCATATAGGCGGGCTCGTGCGTGCGGCGGGCTCGAAATAAAATTTCTTGACCGTGGCCGGCCCACGGCCCACCTGAGCGGACAATGGGGCCGGCCGGGCCTCGAGCGGGCTCGTGCCGGCGGGCCCAAACCGTGCCGGGCCAGGCCGGTCCGCGTGCTGGCCCGGCCCATGCCCACCTCTAATTGGGTGGTTTATGGTCGATTCACTTAGCTTATAGTATATATGAATATATGATGTATAGTAATATATAGTGACTAATGTTCTATATATGTAGAGATAAATCATGCATAACAGTAAGGATTTTTAAATCACGAATTTTATTCTTTACTTACCGAAATTCTAAATGACGATACTTGCCGGAATTCCTTATTGCAAATTGGCTTAAAATATACATGATTTTGTGATTAACAGTGACTTATTGTATACATATATAGATTAGTTGCCCAAATTACTGCATAGGAAAGTTTACAACTAATGCACATGCGTTGACCTTCATGTAAAGAAGAGAACCGTTCTTGATATAGGTGGCAGTAAATAAAGATTCCCATTAATATTGTTACCCAAATCAGCAAGATTTCATTGCAATTATATTTATGGCACTAAACCACGTATACATAAGCTTATGGATTGCTTAACAAAAGGCTGCCAAGTCAGCAAATTAACTTGCTTATGATACCTAAGAAAAACCTTATTGCTTTATAATATTATATAGATTACTCAATGCATAAAATAAGATCAATTCAAAATGCACCACACAACAATATAATTAGTGGTTTCTTCAAGATCAAATATCTTATATTCTTATTGCCAATAATATGAAAACAATAGGGTCTTGTGTCGAACTATCAAACACGTATATATATAAACAGGAAGATATTTGGTAAGGTATCAAAGCCTCTACAATACTCATGGGATTGGGAGCACCTAGAACTAACCTTGTGTAGAAAATATAGAGCTCTTACCAATGAGCTAACATATCAATAATGTTTATTTATTACTCGGTAAACTTATTAATGAATTCATCACAAACTTTTACATCACAAAATGAAAGAAAGTAATCTAGAGTTAAGCTACGATATTCTTGTATGCCCCCTTTATCTCAATTCCTTACACAGGACATAATGCCATGTCACCCTGTGATATGACATCTATTTGTTAATTCTTCTACTACTCAAGAAATCAAAGAAAATGTTCGTAACAGGTGTATACACAAATTTCGAGTCAAAATAATAAGACAAGAAACAAAGTAACAAAGAAATTTTATTTCAATAAATGTACTGAGTACAATCTCTGTAAACAGTTTATAATGAAAATAAACTAAGTCCTCTGATTCTGTTCCACAGCTGGAGAGTGACACGTGTTGATGTCAACCTGGATTTGAGTGTAGATGGACGTTTTGTCAACGTCAACCTGAGTTTGAGTTTTGTTTGAGTGTATTCGAATGAGGGCTGACAAAAGCTTGAATCTCAGTCGAATGTGTTTGAGTGTATCTGAACAGTCGACACGGATTTGATGTGCTTGTTGACTATTTGCAGAGAGAATTCCAAGAGAATTACAGGTCTCAAACTCTTGAATCCTCAATGTGCAAGTTATTATATGTCACAGGCCCGGTCCTAACAATTTATGGGCCCAGGGCACATAGGGCCCTTTAATTCTAATAGTATCATTAGTAAATTTTAATTTTTGCATAGTACATAGTATTACGAATAAAATAACATGACAATATAATATCTAATTTTATTTTTTTGGTCAACTTTTGATGAAACAATTGACGAAGTTATAAAAAAAACGGTTTTTTCACCATATACCCCTGACAAATTTTTTTTTGCACCGTATACCCTTTCAAGTTTCCAAATTCATCATATACCCCTCACGTTTCAAAAAATACATCAACATGCCCTTATGACTAACGGTGTTAGACTTCCATTAGTCATTATACTCTAATCCCCCCTAACCCTAATTAACAAACCCTAAACCTAAGCGAAACCTTTAACCCTAACCCCCTAATTAACAAACCCCCTAATCTAATAACCCTAACCCTAACCATTCTAACCACCAACCCTCCCCCACCCCTAGCCACCCACCACCCAGCCCCCCCTCCCCTCCCCCTTCCACGGCCGCGTCGCGCCGCCCTCTCTCCCCTCCCCTTCCCCGCTTTGTCGCGCGCCCCCTCCCTCCCCTTCCCCGCAGTCTCGAAGCATCCCTCCCTCCCCTTCCCCGCAGCCGTAGCGCGACCCCCTCCCCTCATCCCCCGCAATCGCCGCCAACCCCCTCCACTCCCCTTCCCCCGCAATCGTTTTGGAATTTTAGGCGTTTTCGAATTTTTTTTTCATTTCGGGGAGGGAGAGGGGTTCGGCGGTTGCTTCGGGAAAGGGAGGGGGAGGGGTTGTGCGGCGGTTTGCGGGGAAAGGGAGGGGGCCGGCGATTGCGGGGGAAGGGGAGGAGAGGGGGGTGCCGGCGGTTGTGGGGGAAGGGGAGGGGAGGGGAGTTGGGCGACTGCAGGGGAGGGGGCTACGGGGGTGGGGGGAAGGGGGAGGGATGGTGGGTGGGTGGTGGGGGAAAGAGGGTGGTGGTGGGTGGGCTTCAAAAACAGAGGGGTGGGGTTCACGGTGCGAAAATCCGGTGGGGGTGGTGGTCCGGTGGGGCTGGGGTTGTTGGGGTGGTGGGGTGGGGGTGGGGGTGGATTGGGGGTGGGTGATGGGATGGGGGGGCGGTGGGCTTCAAAAAAAGAGGGGGTGGGGTTCACGGTGCGAAAATCCGGTGGGGGTGGTGGTCAGTGGGGCTGGGGTTGTTGGGGGTGGTGGGGGGGGGTGGGGGTGGATTGGGGGTGGGTGATGGGCTGGGGGTGGGCTGGTGGGCTTTTAGGGTTAGTTAGATTTTTAGGGTTTGTTATTGTTATTAGGGTTATTTAGGGTTTAGGGTAGTTAATTAGGATTAGGAGAGGATTAGGGCCTAATGACTAACGGAAGTCTAACACCGTTAGTCAAAAGGGTAAGTTGATGTATTTTTCGAAAAGTGAGGGGTATATGATGAATTTGGAAACTTAAAAGGGTATACGGTGCAAAAAAAAATTTGTCAGGGGTATATGGTGAAAAAACCGTAAAAAAAACTATGGAATAGGGAATTTTATAAAAAGGATATAAAATGTGTTTTGTGATTGAAGCTCAGAATTTATACGAATTCTTTGATAAACAATGGAAATGTAGGGAATTTTGTAAAGAGGATACAAAAGGAGTAATATGTACATCTTATATGACTCAACTGGAGTCAGTAACTTAAAAATCAACTAACTTAGCTCGAAAAAAGGTTTCGGATTCAAGACCTAATTTTGAAGTTCAAAACTACCTAAAAATTCCAACCTAATAAGTTAGCCAATAGAAATAAAGAAAACTGCTATTCACTCATTTTTTTCATGAAGCTATAAGATTATAAGAAAGTAGTAATAGGCGAATATTTAGAATAAAAATCAGGAAACTCAAAAGCAGCCCAAAGCTTCTCATTAAAGTCTTCCTGCAATTCATGGGGAACCAGCGGCGGGTCCGGCTTAGGTGATTGAAATAAATTACATACTTGGGGTAAATTAGTTACAGTACATGATTTTCCCTACATATGAGTAAAAGTAAAGTTGCCTAGGGAAGTGAAACTTAAATATTAATGCTAGGACGCCTATCCCCTAGGAGAGAGAAATGGCAGTAATATTTCTCTTACTTGTGCTGTTGTGCATGACGGCTGGATCATGTTACAAGATTTCGATTTTGGGCCCCTTGAGAGTCTGGGCCCTTGGCGGTTGCCCCTCTTGCCAGCCCCCAGGGTCGGGCCTGATATGTCCCATTTATCATCTTGTACTTGTGACAAAATGCTAATTGTCAACTCAACAATTATCATTTTGTCTTATCAAATAACCCGAAGCATCGTCAGGGCACCACAACTAGTTTATTTTGTAAATGAGTGAATCTTATACTATACCAATTTTGACTTCCAGATTGATTTTTTTTTTTTTTTTGACAATGTTGAAACCTTTACTATTAATTGGAAATTGAAACACAAATTAGAGCATTGAGCCCATTGGATCTTACTGTAACTTTCAGATCATGGGTGCTACCAACGCATTTTTTGCTAACTTTAACAAAGCATAAGACTAAGAAACGTAAAAAGCCATAACTACTAAGGATATTCTTTTGGCTTGGAGATCTTGAGTGGTTGGACTTGTGTGTGGACTTATCTTCTTCTACCCATCAACACAATGAGTAGACCTTTGCAGCTGGAATATACCGGAGACTTGATTGTTGTGAGCTCGATCTAATATCATGTATGTCTAGATTGCCAACATGATACCTGCGAATATGGAAATTCGCCAATTGAGGATTCCCAAGGATATGGAAGTATGAGAACTTCTTGGGATCCAATGAAATTTGAAGTTGAAATCATCTCTTCAAATGACTCCAAACAATGGATATCGGACAAACCCTCCACTGTGGGATGTCGATATCTCATGGAGGAAATTTCTTCCCTCAACCATTGAGGTTGGGGAGCCTCCGTCTTCAAGATCTAGTTTTTGAAAGAGGTAACCAACAAGGTTACCAAAGAAACGGGGATGGCTTTCACTTTGCCATCCACCATAATCCAACGATTTCCTGAATTTCCTCCTAAATTCATGGGAAATGGGGCAAATTCAGGAAAAAACTACCAATATTGGAAGCCAACTCTAAAGCTGCAAAAATTTCCAATTCTCTCAATGACATCATAGGTAAGACTTCCAAACCTATCCAATAGAGTTTGGAACCTATGAGTCCTACTCCTTATTCCATGACTACTCCAAAACCACATCCAAATAGAAATCCATACCCACTTACCACTACAACCAAACTCAAGAAATTGAAAATCTCCAAGGCTAAAAGTGGACTGCAACAAACTAAAGAACCACAAAACACTAACTAAATTAAGCATGACCAAGGGGGGGGAGAGGGGGAGCCCTAAACGAGACCAGGGGTGGGGGAGAAAGAGCCTAAGACGCGACCAGGGGGAGTGGGGGAGAGGGATCCCAGAACCGGGACTAATTTAACTACTGGGGACGAGGGAGGGGAAACCCAACTAACGACAGACCGGGGAGGGGGAGGGAGGACAGAGGGACGAAATCGGGGATGGGGAGGGGAAGTCCAAATCAAGACCGGGGGGGTTGGGGGAGGGGAGCCCAGAGCTTGAACTAACTAACCTGCTGGGGAGGGGGAACTCGACACCAGGGACGAGGGAGGGGGAAGCCAAACAACATACAGTCAGGGGAGGGGAGGGACGCCAGAGGGACTAAGCCCGGGACACTAAGAATTTAAAAACTCACCGGAAAAGCTAAAACAAGAAGAGAAATGAAAGAAAAAGGGGTTAAAAAGCAAGGAAACTCGCCGGAGATCCCGCCGTAAACTTAAGCGGCGCCGGAACTCCGGCGAGTCCCTAGGGTTAGACAAGGGTTTGTGTTTAGAGAGAAGGCAGAGGATTTATTTTAGAGAGAGTAAAAAAAAACTTCCAGATTGATAATTGGTCATTTCTTATAGCTACCTTACAAGCAATTTTTCTAAACATAATTTCCCATTGTGAACATTTTGTTCCCAAATTAATATTTGGGTGTACCTAGGCATTGCCTGATTCATACTCCCTCCGTCCCAGAAAGCTGAACACTTGCTGGGATATGTAGTTTAAGGTGATAAATTATGGTGTGGTTATCAAATGTTATTTTATTTAAAAAGTAGATGTGATAGGAGTTAGTGGGATATTTTTTATTAGAGGAGAGAGAAAGTTGGGTAACTTTTTATTAATAAAAAGTAGAGTGTGGGCCAAATATGTGTAAAAGAAATAATATATTAATGGTAGGAGTGGGACCATGACAAGAATGGAAGTGTTTAAAATAATTTAGAACAAACATAAAAGGAAAGTGTTCAAACTATTCTGGGACGGAGGTAGTATTAAATAAAAACAATTTGTGTTGGTCTATCAGTATAAAAATGAATGAATTGAATTTTAAAGGTTGTATATTAAAACTAAAAGTATCATTATTTTAATATAACCAGTAGATGGTAATCATGTTTGTTTTCATATACAGTTTTTTTATTCAAAATACAACATATAGAATTTAATATTCTTTGATTCAAAAATTAATCCCTCCATCCCAGAATAGTCTTAACACTTATCAAGGTACGTACTTTTGGATGATAAGTTGTTGTTTGGCTATCAATTGTTATTTTATTGAAAAAGTTGATGTGATAGAAGTTAGTAGGTAGTAGGAGTAGTATTATTTTATTTGGTGGAGAGAGAGTGTAGGTGTAGACACATAATCGTGTCTCCCTGTTTTAGTGTAAAAAATGATTATTTTAGTGGAGAGAGAGTGTAGGTATTATTTTACGCTCTTTCTCCACTAATCCCAAAACATTTTTAGTGTATTTTGGGACAGATAAAGAATGAGTGTAAAGAATATTTCGGGACGAATAGAGTAAATGAAAAGGTATTCATATCCGATATGCACCTGCCATTCTCATACCTACACTTCCTGTATGAAGTATACTACACGGATTGCCAATATCATAGAGGAGACCGATACACCTATCCACTAAAACCCACTACAAATAGACAATTAAATAGTTATACACTACTAAGTTGGACTCCCATCTCCATTTGTTTTATGTCTATTTCTAACAATTAGATTAACCACAGGGTACACAAGGTTTTATTTTTCATAGACAGATGGAGTCACAAAAATTAGGACAAGACCCAACAAGGCAGTAAGCTCACTAGTCACTAGGTTGCGTAACTTCGTTACCATCAAAACTTTTACACAAAAATAAGGGACAGTGAATGGAGCAGATCATGACATTACCCAGGCAGCCAAAGTCAATGTTCAATATGAAGGTACACATATGACATAACTCCCTCTCTTTGGGTTTGATAATGCATTGGATGACCCTTCAGCAAACTCATTTTCACTCCACTGCTGTTGCTAATATTGAAAAAGAATATCAAAAGGCAGATATAAACTCCTGAATTTTTGACTGCACCCGTTCTTTCTCCTCTGGTCCATCTAGGTCTCCAATGTTGTCATGATACTCCTGACATTAAGGAAGACAAAGATAAAAGTTTCAGAGATTACATCAGATATAAAACCTGCAGCTAAAACGTGATGTTAAAAGGGTGGGGTAAGTGAATGAAGCATTTCATAATCAGGGCTAGCCTAGATTGAGGGTGAGGGGTTGAATGAGGGAATGAAATTTTCTGGTCATTTTTGGAAGTTCAGTTGAGGCAGACAATTTAACAAATATGTTGAAGTGGAGTGACAGGATAACAGTTCCGGAGATAAAAGCAACCTATTTGAACACACCATGATAAGAACAATAGGAAAGGAGTTGAACTTAGCATCGCATTATAAGTTTTACTAGCCTGTTTGAGCATAAAAAAGAAACTGAGATTGCTTCGAGGCAAATCTAGACAACAAAAAGAATCAAGTTTCTACCTGAAGAATATCCTTCACGTTATTCTTCGTGAGCTTATGCTGCTTAAGCAAAAGTTCAATTCTTGCCCTCATGTGTGAGTTCCTGCATTAATTAAAAATCAGTCAAAAACGGATGTCACAAAATGACTATATGAGCTCCTCTAAAGCAACAAAAACTACTACGAGGACTTACTCAAATGTCCAAAGATGACCCAGAATAACAGCAATCAGCTGCAAGCAACAGGCAGAGTTTAGAGCATCAGTAACCACAAACAAAAGTTATAAACATGTAACAAGAAATTCACCCCAATAAGAAAGAGACTTAATATTCAAAAAAGAAATTCATAATATAGACCAACAATTTCTTGCCAAGTTCAAACCATGATGACACCAATTAAATCTTAACCTAATGCTACACGACATTTTAAAAATTGATCGTCACTTATTTGACAATAGCTAAATTCTAAAATAACCCTTGACTTGACAACACTAAAATTTATCTAAGGTAATCTTGAAGAGACTTCCAATCTTCCATACTGTTAAGTGGGATCATTGGAAAATAAGTAATAGTATGAAAAATTGTGTGTTGGGGAAGGAGTGAAATAATAGAGCGGCTGCTCTAAATAGACTAAATTATTCTTTGTAAAATAAGAGTGGCAGAGAAGGGGAGCCCAAGTCAGATGTTATATCTCATTATTTTGAACAAATTTGTGCTGCTGAAAACTACGAACATAGTTCCTACCTGGAGTGTATAGAGACCAGAATCCAGCTTCCTATTGTACCTCTCCTCCTCATTTAACTGCAAGATATATGCGATTGCAACATTAATTTCTACCGAACTAGATAGTAAATGCTACTGAAATAAGCTCAGTAAGTTACCTCAAAATCGCCAAGTTCCAGTTGGTCCAAACGTTCAGTCTCAGCTTTTACTCTATCAGAGTACCTGTAGAAGACAAATTTCTACTGTGAACACAATATACAGATAGATACCACTTCTACTGAGGTTGACAGCAGAACATAATCAAAGGCTAAGCAAGAAAATAACCTCACATAAAGTTCCACAAGCCTGTCTATTTTCTCACATTCATTTTCCACAAATTTGCTTAACAATCTTTCTCTTCTAGATCCTCGTAAGATTCCAGCTGGAAAAGCCATAAGATAGATCATTGCGCAATTCATGCAAAAGGAGAGGAAGCCAAAAGGTACTTGAATATAAGAAAACGTCATTTCTGCCTTGTTCTATTCAACTTTAATAACGTAACTCAGGAAAATCACGTGCATATAAGTTTACTAAAGTTCAGATCGTGGAAAATAAAGTGCAAAAAAAAGGCTTAGTCATGGTGGAAAACAATCTGTTAAAAATCTAGAGTGTACTCAAAATCTACTAGTCTTGCATATATTTTACAGGTTCTGTCTTGCCAGCAATCTCACCATGGTCACCCCTCTTACCAGGAAATGACCTCATCCTCCACATATATTAGACAAATTATGTGGCACCACTCGCTTTCCTATTAACCCATTATGACAATGAAGGGGAATGCTAACGCTTGAATGTACAACCTTCGGATAGAAAGGTTCTACATAGGGAGCACAACCCACTTTCCCAACCTTCATTGACACCAATGCACAATGGAAACCATGCATCATAAAGATCAATACAAGCAAAAGAGACAATGATGACTGGCTGAGCGGCTGAGGGCGGAGAGGGAAGGGCTGTCAGATGGAGTGAAGAGAGAGGTGCTGCAGCATTGGAGTTTCTATTTTTCTGGGGGGAGTGAAAGAGGGGGGGTATTCTAGAAACAATTTAGCTAAACACAAATTAGAGATTTAATCAAGTTACAGATTAAGATTAGTTGCAAGCTTTTAGCATTACATTATGGTAATTCGATCTTACACTAACAGTTTTGGTTGAAAACCATCAAGGGGGTGGTTTTCACATTTATGTAGACACATGGTTTTGGGAATAAAAAGCCGCTTAGGGGTCGGTTTTTTTTATTAAAATCCGTTTTTGAAAGAAATCCAAAGTAAGCAAAAAGCAGAATATTTCAACATATAAGCAGTCTACCAGACTTCTTACCAAATAATGATGAAATCAGCGATATTGTCCGTTCCTCCAACTCCTCCCTGTATCGCTCTTTCTTTTGCTTCTTGCTAATTGGAATCTGTAGAATTATAAGAAAAACAGACAATAAGAACATGAAATTCATTATTATTGAAAAACACACTTCAACTTCACCACTCAAGCAACCAATGAACTTCATTTCTTGGCTTAACTAGTGTTTGCTGATTCGGAAAAAAAAAATACTTCACTTGTTCGTTTATTTTGTATGCTTTTGTTGTTGATAACTTGATATGAGGTACAAAACTTCCGTTTAAAGGATTGAATTGCATACACCAAAAAAACTGGCTCGTGATAGTGAGGAGATAAATGAAGGGCCTCCAAAGAAATTGTACACTCTTGCAACACATTTCAAGTGATCATTAAAAACCAACATGTAACATCTTCATACATTTTGGAGTTCGAACACAATTTCAACATAATAAAGGCTAACGTATTAATATAAGTGATTCTAAAGGAGACTTCATGATGTAAATAAAATAATTCTCGCAAGCTATGAAGGTCAGAACAACCCAGGCTACATTGAAAATTATATACATATATAAGATTATCAGATATCAATGGAATGATATTTTGGCATACTCTCCCTTTTCTCAGTATTTCTACTTTGATGGAAACCCACATGATTCCAAATATATTACTTACATACATTCTTATAGTCCATAATGTCCAGCAAGTTTCTATCAGGCTCGTGAGTGTGAACAAGCCAAATATCTTTACATCAGGCTTGTGAGTGTGAACAAGCTATATATTTTTAAACGAGTTTTAACTTTAGTCTTGAATCTTAATTCTTATCAGTCCTAACTTCCAAAACATCAAGATAATCGATTTTTAAATAAGAAAAGGCAATTGTGGGGTGTATAGCGAGCTACAAAGATATTGATGTAGATACGCTTTGAACCTAAACCATGGTACCACCTCCCAAGATTTTTCATCATCCTTCCAAAAATCTTGAGTTAGAGAAGCTAACAATTTCAGTACTATCAACTATGTACAAGGAAGTCCATAGTTCTTGACATCCACAAAGTTAATTTTATGAAGTGTGCATCAGGTATGGGGCAAGGAGGCGGCAGCCTCAGTGCCACATAGATAACACCAGGTGCAATGCAGACTGCAGTCCATCGGGCACCAGATTGCGAGCACGAGAAGCTACTTAGGCAAGGCAAGCCTTCAGTATATCAACTTGGCTTTTGGATGATATTAGGTTTTAAAAGAAAAGAAAAACAGAAAAGATAAAATAAAGAAAACCAAATAGGAGTAAATTATGACTTGGAAGTTGGAAGCATAAAAGTAGCCATAGAAAACTAAGAAAGATCTGCTACAAGGAAAAATTGACTTGCTGGTCCACCAATTCTCTTGACAACAGCCATGTCTATCTTCTCCCACCCACTTTAATATGTCTTCCTCTCGACCCTCTCTCCCGTCCGGGGCACCTCCCCTTTGACACTTCTTTTGTTCAATTTTTTTTTCCCTTCTTTTCTCAACTTTCAGACATTTTACCCTCCATCTCTCTCCTTTCTTCTCCTACTTTTCAAGCCCGTCTTCTTCTTTGTTAGATTATTTTCCTCATCCTCATTTGTCTTAATGCTCCTATATTGTCTCTCTCCCTCTCTCTATCTGCCTCTCTTTGACGAAAGCAACCTCTATCAACTCAACTTAAATCTGACGGGTATGTCTCATTCACAAAGCACACACCACTGGTCGAGGACCCTTTGCACCTTAGACAGCCTTGCAGAAGTAAAGAAGATACTATATAAAAAAGAATATTTCTCTAACTTCAAGAGATATATTATGGTATGATGAGTAAAAAGCTCAGAGCATGACCAAACACTTTAAGAAATAATAGGCACATCAGATATCATCTCTTATTTCTAGAGCATATTGTCAAGAGAGACACATAACAAACCCAAATGCCCATGATCCCTAACAATTAGCACACGAGTTCAACAATGTCAAACACCTAAGACACTGACCCAAACTCCTAATCCACAGTCAACATTAACATCAACATTACCTGTGTTGCCTCTTAAGGGGCTTCTGGTAGGAGGTCAGATGTCCTCACTCTTCCCGTATGATGTCATGGAAGCTATTTAAAACGAAACTTGATCTAATACATAACAACCACCCACTATAAATGAAAAGTGCACAAGCTTGAGTCACTTTATTCTACAAGCAAACATTCAGGCACTTTAAGCTATCATGCCTACTACAAAGATAGTGCTTCATAAAAAGGCATTGATATTGTAGATGCATCATTCCAAGGGATGACGAGCATCACGCCAGCACCATCCATGAAAGGAACAAAAATCAACCATAAAAGGGAGGAAGAAGAATTTGACACAGAAAAGTTGTCAGCCTCCCCCTAGAAATTGAGGACTTGACAGCCTACACCTGAAAGTCACACCTCAACTCCATGCTCAAGAGTTGAAGTTATTCAGTCTACTGAAAAAACCAGAGATCTACAATGCTTTGGACGTGCTTGGCAGATCACAAGAAAATAAAAATTATTAGGAGCAAAAAACTACTATTAATTGTTGACTAAAAATCCTCATCGGAATTCGGAACAAGAATCAGGTAGGTGAAGTCTCTTAACCATGAGCTCCAGAGATAAAGAAACTTAAGACGTGAACCAGACAAAAAACACCATACTATCTTAGTATCCTGTATCTTCTAGTAGATGAACTTAGGAACCACACTTTGAAATGAGACTGTAGCATCGGCTGCAGATGCATTTCAACAACGCGGCAGCTAAATGTGTCGAACTACCTTGCATTTCTCTCAGATGGGTGTCCACTGAAGTGATATGCAACTGATGTTTCACCAATCACCAGCCAAATATTTGGACACAGAGTAATAGACATATAAGTACGATGACATAATCAAGCAAACACAGAATCTTCCCAGGAGACTAGCCACCTTAATGCAAATATGCGAAGTGAACAAAGAATTCTTCCACCATTATGTTACTCAGACTTATCATGTCACCTCATACCCATGTCAAATCCTCCAACACCTTAAGAGGGTGTTTGGTATCATTTTTTTTCACAAAAGAAACGGATTCAAGTAACACAATCCGTTTCTACTTGTTTGGTTAGTGTGTAAAGTAACAATTACCGTTACTTGAGGGAAACACATCCCCCCAAGTTGTTTCCAGTCAAAAACCTACGGAAACAAATAACGTTTCCCTCCTCAAACAAAACCCTAGCTTGCAGCAGCCATTATCTCTCATCTTTTGCTCACCCATTCTCTCTCCTCTTCATGATGGAAATCGTTGAGAATTCATCATAGCATTTCGATTTTTCAGCATATCTCTCACGCTCTAACATCAGTGTAAGTTTCTGATTGCAAATTTTGATTGATTTCTTCGTATGGAAATATTTTTTCGTATGGAATTTGCGAGTTTTCATTCGATTCTGATTATGGTGTTGAAATTTTCAATTCAGCGTTTTATATGTGTTATGGCTACGAAATTAGATTAGGGCTTCACTGCCGTTGACGGTGTTTCGTCTTTCTCTCTCCTCGATTTGTTCGTCCGATCGTTGAATTGTAAGTTTTCGCTCAAACCCTAGATTTTGCGTCAAGAATTGAGGTTTTTGAATCTTTCGATTTGAGCTTAGTTTTTGATCTGGTGTAGTTCGTGAAGTGATTTTTGAGTGTATGATTTTATTTGTGTTGTTGAAATTTGGTGTTTGATGTGAAATTCAATTTAGGTTTTGAGTGTAACTCACTTCGTTGTTCATGTGTTTGAATTTTGGCTCCAATTTTTTCATTGTTTTGATTTTTGGTGGGTTTTTTTTGGTTCATTTGATTCCATATTTGTTTTTGAATTCAATTTATGTTTTATGAATATATCTTTACTGTGTGTTCGCACTAGTCTTGTTGTGTGTTAATTTTGATTTTTCCCTCAATTGCTCACCTCCTCAATATTTCAAATATGGCGTGGATTATTGGAAATGTTGCATGACAAAGTCCAGTTTTGAAGATAGTTTTATTGATTTCTGGTTGTGAATCTGATACATTAGTTGTTTGAACTGATGCTAAAGAAACTTAGCTTTCGACTGCTTACTGTTGATTGTTGTCATAGTTCTGATAGGCTTTACAAATGATGGGTCTTAGGGAGTTACAATCATTGGAAGTTGCTAGTGGTATGCAAGATTTATCTCCTTCTAGAGAAAGTTGGATTAGGATTTCTCCTCTGACTGCCATTTACTTTGTCCCCAAAATATCAATTAGCTTTCATCTGATAGATGGATTCTCAAACTGCAGCACTATTGATGTCATGTGTACATGTGTTTATATTTGAGGTTAATAATCTCTCTGGATTCATAATATCTGTCACTATGAACTGGTTTTTTGTTTTAATGTCACAACGAAATTTCTATGCAAATGCACCCAGATCAAAGAATGTCATTAATGAGTCTGTATGTGTTTTGTACTTAAGAGTTACCTGCTAATGTTGTGATTAATGCTATACATCTTCCTTTTTCTTTTTAGCTCCTACTAGTATAGTCATTAACACAAACTTGCTGTACCACATCTCTAGGATGCATGATCATTTTGGAATTTCTTGAGGTGGTCTCACTTGGAGGTCTATTATTTGAACTAATATGGTTAGGAGGCTAGTATAAACTTTTGCAATATCAATAATGTTGCATTAAGTTTACGAATCTAGAAAATTTTGGTTATATTTGGCACTTGTTGGCAAAGATGGTCTATGGTGAAATCATGAACTAGAGTCCATTTTCTAGCATACAATCTGCCTTTTATCGCTTTGCTGCCAAAATTTTTTTATACTTTCTGTAAAAAATACTGTATGTTAATGGATTTCGACAACTAGTCATTTCCCCTTGTATGTTATGGTTAGTAGGATTAATGCAATTCTTTTTTATTTATTTATTATCTGTAGGTTGTATGTTTTGTCACTCACTCTAGACTTATTTTTCTGAATATGCAGCATGGAGGTTAACCAATGTAGTGGAGAGGGAGGTAGTCGAGGAAGAGGTATTGGACTTATGAAGAAGATACGATGCTTATAAACTATTTGCATGAATTGGCATGTGACCCTAAGTGGAAAAGCGAAAGTGGTTTTAAAAATGGCTACATGAATAAATTAGAAGAGATGATGAACGGTGTGCTTCCTAATTGCGGCTTAAAAGCGGTTCCTCACATTGAGTCAAGGATCAAGCATTGGTCTGAAAAATATAGTGCATTGGCAGAGATGTTGTCGACCTCGGGATTTGGGTGGGATGCCGATAAGAAGATGTTGCAAACTGAGAAGAAGGTGTTCGATGAATGGGTAAAGGTATGTTTAAGAGTTGTCCACTGCATGTCTGTATTTTTTGACAGCTGATTTATGATGTTTAATTAGTATACCTTTTTTGGGTACTTCAATCATGCAAAATCCTGTTGTGGGTAATTTTTTTTTTGTCTTTGGTTGGTTGTGTATTTTTTTAGTGCTGTGAAATACTTTCTTAGTTTCATATACTGAACTTGTTGTGGATAATTTATCAGAAGTTGCCAGCCATGATTAAAAGCAACATAAGAAAGTTGCTAAAAGTGAGGATGTGGAAAGAAATGAGAGGAGAGAGGGGACAACTATCAGTAGGGGGTAGTCAGATTATGTTTTCTAAATCCTGACTTGTTGTGTGACTGTGTTTTGTGTGCTTGAATCGTGTTTCAGTTTTTGTTCGTTTTATGTTTCAATGGGTGTTGTTACTTAGCTTTGCTGGAGTGTCAAGTGTGTAGGCTTTATGTTATGTATGTTTACGTCCATACAAACCAAGAAGGGCCTGCAAAAATCAATTGAATTATATGAATAGAACAGCTACAATTGCTTTATATGATGAGCAGACAAGTCTAGTTATGAAGCAGGGTAATTGCGAAGGCTTTTTTATTAGACTTTAAGAAGCAGAATCATGTTCGATTAATCTTTAGTAACAGTTGTAATATATAGATCATTTTAGTATTAATTGGATTGTATTTGGGTTTTGCTAGCCTTAGCACTTTATGTCGATGTCAAGAGTGGTGGAATTGTCAATTGTCTCTGATTTGAGTTTAAGCTTCTGCAAATAATTTTTTTTTTATAATGGGAGTTTGTATTATGTCTATAATATCTCTTAATAGTAAAATCAGGGGTTTTACAATGGATGTCTTATATTAGTGGACAGGGACTATGCACCAGAAAATTATTAATGGATATATGTGGAAAACTATCACACTTTTGATGGGTTTAGAGTAATGATCAGTGTTGATTCTGTCATTTTGATTGATGTTGCTGTCTTTGTTAGTATTGCTAATTAAACGCTTCTATTTCATTATATGCAGCTAGAAGTTTTTAGTATTGCTTGTTTATATTAATTTTAAGTCTTGCAGGTTTATTTTCTTTTATCTTTACATGTTTTTCATATTGTTGGTAACTGATATGTTACCCTTTTTTTGTGGTAGACTCACAAGAAAGCTAAGGGTTTGTTTGGAGTTCCTTTTGTTCATTATGACACACTTGCTGAAATTTACGCAAAAGACAGAGCTACCGGAGATGTGAGTGAGTCGTTCATTGGTGCTATAGAAGATATGGATCAAGAGATTGCTAACCAACCATTAAACATAGAGACCGATGAAGAAGATGATGCGAGTTCCACCCACCCGCAACTCATTCTACAACTCAATCGGGAAAACGTCCTATGAAGATTGAGGATGATGGTCCAACTCCTTCCAAAAAGACAAAGGTGAAGGATTCTAAGGTAAAAGGAAAGAATTTGAAGAGCCTAGCTAAGGTGGATGATGTTGATGAGTTAGTGGCATCTCTCCATAGTGTTTCAAATAATTTTGGAAAAATATTTGAAAACATAAATGTGAATCTTGGAACTATGGCGAATGCTTGGTCGAAAGCGGAAGAAAGGGAGCAAAAGATGGATGAAAAAGTGAACAAGGTATTAGATGAGGTGATGAATTTCGATGGCGTATCTCCATCCGAAGCCTTAGAAGCAGCAACAATTCTTATAGCCGAGGATCACAAGCTTCGTATCTTCTATCAAGCTCCACTTCCTATGAAAAAACAATATGTGCTTGATCTACTTAAAAAAAGGTAGGTTGATGACTTTTGTGGTGTTGTTTGTAGTAACTTTTGCATATTAATACTTTGTTAAGAATGAATATGAGAGCGATCTACTTGAGGAAAAAATAGGTTGATGACTTTTGTGGTGTTGTCTTTGGTTTGTATTTTGGACATATGATACTTTGTTTTCATTTGGCAATTTGGCCAAGTGGATTTAACTAATAGAATAATTTCCTATTTTGCTAAAAAATATGTGTAAAAAGTTTAGATTTTCTTTGTGATAAAATTGGAAAATCATACTCTACAATAATCAGTATAACAAGTATTAAATAATGTCATATGTTGAAAGAGAAAAAAAAATAAAAATACAAAAGTGATTCCATTCCATTGTTAATTATACCAAACAAGAGGAAAGGGAGTGGGTCATATTTGTTTCCATTCCATTAGGATACCAAACAACTAATAAGGGTAACACTTATTATTACCCTTTCCCCTCTTTATCCAAATCCTTTTCATTCCGTTTACGGTATTCATACCAAACACCCCCTAAGGCTTTGTTTGGTAGGAAGGATTTGGATGGAAAAGAAAGAAAAGGTGAAAACAAACTTTCTCATGTTTGGTAAAAGAAAATAAGAGGGGTTTGATTGGAAAGGAGAGGAAGTGGAAGGAAAAGAATACTCTTAAATCCTTGCTTTCCTTTCCTCCCAAAATCGGAGGAATTTGATAGGAAAGAAAGCTAATAAGTTTTTACCTATGTTTTCTTTATTTCCTTCCTTTCCTTTCCTTTACTAATGACAACCAAACATGTGATTCCTCTCAAATCCACCAATTATACCAAACATTGGAAACTACAACTACCTTCTTTTCTCTTCTTTTCCTTTCTTTTCCTTTCTCTTCCTTTCTTTTCCCTTCCTTTACTAAAAAAATACCAAACAAAGTGTAAGACTCTAACATTGGGAATGGACACTTGATATTTCATTTTAAATCACCAATATGGAACCTTTTCATATAATAACCTGATTCCAAGACTTGGAAACATACCCTAGGAGTACCCTAATCAGAGTAACATAGCACCAACCAAGTAGCACATCTACAGTCTACAACATTTCTCAAATGGCACCAACCCCGTAATATGGAATACACATAATAACATATTATCTGATGAACAAGTATGATATAATGTGAATGAAAGCGAGTTAAATAAAACAACAAAGGGAGAATAGAACTTGCCTTACCCATGAAAGCAGCAAAAGCAGTTTTCAAGCCCAAAACATCAACAAAGCGCTCACAAGCCGGAGGATATTTGGTCATTGCGAAATCGAGCGCCCTAATAGCAGAGCCATACGCCAATTTCTTCTGCTTCATAATAATAATCATCAATTCGACCCCTTCAGCCTTGACAAACCTCTCCTTATTCTCCAAGGGCATTAACAAACAACACAAACAATCAAACAAATTCTCAAGCATCTCCTCCTCCTCAGAAGTCTTAGGATCTTTCGACTTATACATGGCAACCGCCTGCAACATAACATCCACCCCATTCATCTGGCCCAACCTCTTCTGATTAGCTGTGCTATTCTGAAGCAAAATGGCCAAAATCTCGGACGCGTACTCCTTACTCCCATCAAATTCCTTGACCTTAATCTTCCCCAACAACCACCTCAACAACTTAGTCTTCTCACACACAATCTCCGCCACCGCCGGCTTAACCTCGATCAAATTCTCGAGCGTAGCGAGCGTAGTTTGAGCAGCAGCTGCATCATCAGGATCACTCTCATTCAACCTCAACAAATTCTGCACTAACAATTCCAACACATTATTCTCAACCAAATTATCAACCAATATTCTAGCTGGTTCATCATTATCCTCTAATACATCCTCCTCAGTTAAATCCTGGAGGAGCGATACGACATCGATTGCGATATCGGAGTTTTCATGGTTCAATAGACTCAGAATTGAAGGGATTGTGTTCAGGTTAACTAACTCAGGGTATAGTTCTGGTCCGCCTGCGAGAACTTTCAGTTTTTCCAGCTCTTCGTGGAGTTCAACCTCCGAATCCGCGAACTTTTCGGGTTGGTCGGAGTATTTCAGACGTGCTTCGATGTTGTCGCGAAGACGACGTTCGAAGGAGAGGACGAGCTTTTTTAGGGTTTTGAGGTCGAGGGTTTCCACGGTTGAATGCGACTTTTCTATGGCTTCAAGGAGAGAGAGATCGACGGCTTTGTTGTTGTTGTTGTCGTCGTCGGAGAAGGAGTTTGGTCGCCGGCGTTTGAGGGAAGATGGGGTGTTGTTGCGAGGATTTGTTAACTCCATTTTTTGCAGTGGTTTTCAATGTGTTCCAAACACTCCTATGTTATAGAGTTTACAACAGATTGAAGGTGTTTATTATCGGCTCGTCAAAGTTCGATTTGACTTGAGTCATCTCGAAACCTTAACAAGTTGAGTTAAACAAATAAGATTGTGACTCGTAAGCCACGTAAATATCGTCTTTTGATACTATTACTCTTCAGTTTTCCACCTTTTTCTTTTCGGTTTTGTTATTCATAGCCCTTAGGGCTATGTATAAAAAACAACAAATTTGTATAATAAATACATATTTAGCATTCCAATGGAATTTATGTCATCATTCAAAGCAATAATTAAACCTTAGCATTTAATACTCATCAAGTTGTTTGAATAATAATTACTGATGAGTTGTTAACCACTCAAATTAACATAATGCATTTGTCTAAAAATTAAACACAATGGAATTACAAGTAACTCACGGAATTATAGTAGTACTGGAATTAGATTGAAACCAAAGCATCATACAGAGTTAAGGAGTTACATAATTCTACTGCAAATAATTTTGTTGCTGCCAAATTGAGTTCTTTCATAGTATACATATGACAACACTACATGAAACAAAAGGAGCATATACTAGTGGAAAAAAACCTTATATGTCACTTAGTAACAGATCCGATTTTTACAAAACCGGATCCGAAAATCCGCAAAAAAATTGGGAGGGAAAGCTGGGCAATGAAGCTGATCCGATCTTTAGTGAACCGAATCAGTTAACAGAAAACTGATCCGATTTTCTCTTAACTGATTCGGTTCACATGACCGGATCGGTTAATCCTCTTGATCCATATAAGAACGCGGCCCGGATCATGCGGCCCGGATCATTCTCAAATCCCAACCCAAATCACGTGGCTCCCCTTTTATTCCCCCTCCCAAACCCTAACCCCCCCTCTCTCATCGGATCCCTCTCTTCCAAACCCTAAACGCTCCCCCTCTCTCATCACTCATCGGATCCCCTCCTACGCCCCCCTCTCATCAGATCCCCTCCTCTCCCAAACCCTAAACCCCCCGCCCTCATCTCCCCTCTCTCAAACCCCACCCTCTCCCGTCTCTCATCTGCAGTTCTGCACCCTCTCTTCTTCCCTCTCTCAAAAGCGCGAACTCAAACCCTCCATCAAAATTGTCGATTCGTCGAACGCTTCAATCAAATCCACAATCGAAGTTACGCCATTAAAGAAACTCGAAGAACGAAGCGTCATTAAAGAAAATCGAAGGAAGAAGCGCTATTAAGGAAAATCGAAGCCCGGTTCATTCGAAAATCAAAGTCCTCTCATCGTCGGCGAAGGAAACGCGAAGGAAGAAGCACGAAGAAAAGTTAAATCTGAAACGAGCGATTTTTCGTTTAATTTCTCTAGTTTTTTCGTTTCATTTCTTTTTCTTTTTCATTTATATTCTCGTTTTCTAGTATTTTCGTTCAATTTATTTTCGTTCAATTTCGTTTTTATTCTGTTATTAGTTTTATTTGTAATTTATTTTCGTTTTTATTATGTTATTAGTTTTATTTGTAATTTATTTTCGTTTTTATTTTGTTATTAATTTTATTTGTAATTTATTTTCGTTTTTATTCTGTTATTAGTGTTATTTGTAATTTATTTTCGTTTTTTTGTATTTTCTCATAGATTTTCGTTTATTTTTTTTGGTGATTTTTGTATTTATTTCTGTTATTAATACGGTTCATATTTCTTTTGTAATTTTTTTTAATCAGTTTTATTTGTATTTTTTTGGCAATGATATAAATATGATATTGTAACATGTTTCATTATTTTTGTTGTTGTATGTTACTTTTTGGTCGGTTAACATTTTCTTTCATATTAGTTGTTTTTCTGTGCCAAATGTTTGTTGGCTAGCTGGGATTGGGAACGAAAGTTTTTTTTTTGAAATATTTTGGATCTGTTGCGAGCCCACCCGATGCGGACCAAAACCGGATCAGTAAATATTTTGGATCTGCTGCGAGCCCACCCGATGCGGACCAAAACCAGATCAGTGATTATATAATTCTACTGCAGCCACTTGACTCTCTTTAACAAAAAGATCATTTAGCTCATTTGTAATTCCAATATCCAATCTCTTTATGTTTTTCAATCACCTGTCAAGGTTTTGAAAATTTGATTAGGAATTAGGATAAAAATAAAATAATTCAAACATGAACTTAGAAATAAGTAGTATTACCTAAAACTTTAAAGTGAAGACATGATTTATTCCTAAATCACCGGTTGTTTTCTTGAGTCTTTTTTGTGAAGTAGATGAAGCACCGTCTTCCATTCCATTGAAGCCAAAAATATTGTCCTTATTAGGACAAGTAGGTTTCGTATGACCCGGTTGTTTACATATGGAGCAGCATTTTGTCTTCTTCCCCGTTTCTTTCCCACCCTTCTCACGCCGCTTTTTGGGACGCCCTTTTGTCTTTGATTTAGGGGGTAAATACACAGTATTTATAGCTTCATTATCTATGAGATTAGATTCTTCTTCCATCATAAGGTCATTTCTTCCTTGAACAACGGTAGAGGTATGACCATTTTGAACTTCGCAAATACTTTGCAAAGCTTCTTCATGAACAACACTAGTAGCATCCAAGGCCCCATCTTGAACAACACAAGTAGTTTCTAACGCATTTCGATACCATCGTACAGGTAAGTAAAATGAGGGGATCTTAAAACAATCTCTATGGAAGAAGACTCGAAGAATGTGACGACAAAGAATACCCCAGAATTCAAATTTTTTGCAACTACATGATGTTGTTCGTCCATCCTAAAAAACAATATGATTTTTAGGAGTTTCCCCTTGAAAATATCTCACAATGAATGTATTACCTTGATCATGGATGATCGAGTATTGACTCGCTCTTAAAAATTCTTCTTAAAACTTTTTGAAAGCAAATGGAGTAAGAACTTCAAAGGCTTGTTCCTCTAGTAGTGACTTTGATTTCACGGGAACTGGTCTAAAAATGGCACTCAGATTATTGTACAATCGTCCCTGGGCAATTTCAGCCATATCAATCTGCAAGTTGAAATACATAAACTTTGAGGTATAATAGAGTAAAAGCTTTAATACAATAAAAGTTGCGACAATACTTTAGGTGTAAACTTGCAAGTCCTGAGCAGCATAGCTTTAATACAATAAAAGCTTAAAATATAAAAATATCATTGTAGCATCAGTGTATAGGTATAGCTAAAACAACTTCTAAAAATGCTGCAAGTGACTATAGGTCAAAGTTTGTATATCACAAGGGAATAAAGCTCTAATCTTGCTGTATGAATGTAGATACATACTAAGACATAAGAATATAAACAGAAGAATACTTGTTTCACAAAATCTGTTAAGCTTATATGAGAAGAAACAAACTTTTTGATAAATGATTTATAGACTCTGATCTTCCCGTAGTTATCATCCCTCCAAAAAAATGATCACGGAGATAAGCTGGTGCCCAAAAAAATCTCACATTGTGCAAACCTTGAATATGTTTATTCTCTTGTAAGTTGTACTTATGAACCATCAAATTCCACTTGCTTTCGAACTCTTCTGGTCTAGTTATCTTATAGACCTCATAAAAATCAGCACACCAATCTTGATAGGACGTACGAAGAAGTGCCACAAACCAACAACTAGACTTTGAGGTTATATGCCATATACAAAAGCTATGCTTCGTAGTTGGTAATTCGTATGCTATTGCTTCTGACATCCAAGGATCTTGATCGGTTATTGTAGGCGTAGGATTTTTGAATTCCTTTAATGCCTACACGCGTTGTGAGCGCGTTTATTTGACTACCCCATTGTTAAGGTTTTATTAAAAATATGTTTTTGAAGTCGCCAACAATTCTTTGGAGGAAGAATCATAAACCTAATTGGATTGAAACGGAAGGGACATCTTAGGGACTTATCCAATGTAGATTTCCCCGTCATGACTCCATAGATGGTCAAAGTGAACCAAAGATTGAGTTCAGGGGTGAGGGTACGAATATAGTCATAATGAACCACATTCGCCCAAAGATGGCCTTTACTAAATATCGATTCATTACAGATTTTATGCAAAAGAATAATCATATAACGTTTTAAGCACCCTAAAAATAATTAATCTAGATTGGTTCAGGAAACACACAAAAAGACTAATTTTTAGTGGTAAGTTATTAGACAATCATATTACAAGGTTCCTAGCAGGTTGTCTATGTTATCTGAATTAGTTAGAACATTTATTTAGGTCTTGATTAACAATAAATACAAGGTGATAAATATTCCGATCGGGCATTGAAAAATAATATGTTCATAAAAATAAATAAAAATATGAAAATAAAAAATCTAGTGAGTTCTTATAATATGTACAATACTTACAATTGCAGGAATACGTTAACAATCTACATCATAAATAAACTGTTAGTAACCTCAAGAAAATAATAAAAATAAATAAATAAAGTTAGTTTATATAGTTGACCCTCAGAAATTATACCACCGTCCGGGGTCGTTGATTTGTACTGATCTTGGAAAATTGAATTGTTTGTACGAGTCTTATAAAATATTTGTACGTCGTATTGTTTTGTATTAGGCGCAGGGCGTGTAGTTTTTGTGAGTATAGGTGAGATAGAATTACTAGGATGATGATGGTGATGAATCGTGGATGAATATTGAAGGATGATGATTTTGGTGCGCTGATGCGTGGCAGTATGATGATGAAGAGTGATTAGTATTAGGTAGCATTAGAGGGTGTAGGTGTAAGATGATGGTGGATTGATGATGGTGGATTCATGCGTGTGATGATGAAAAGGAAGCAGGGGTGGAGTGGCGCAAGGAAGATCGAGAGATCAGGTGGTGATGTGTTGAAGTAATGGGCTTTCGGGAATTTGTGAGGTGAGTTGGTCGTGTAATTGTGTTGTTTTGCCGTGAGATCTAAAGGGAGGATGAAGGAGATATTATATAGGTTTAGGGTGATTGACAAGCAATAGGTTTTTGAAAGATAAAAGATTTCTAAAAGATTTTTATTAAAAAAGATTTTAGAAAAGAGTTAGTAAAAGATATTTAAAAACACTTTGGGAAAAGATTACTTTTTATAAAAGATATTTTTATTAATAAAACTAATTAATAAAATTAATTAATTCTATTAATTAAATTGGGCTAGAAAAGGTGTTTTAAAATGGGCTTTCATAAAACTATTTTTAAAAGGTTTTCAAAGATGGGCCTCAAAAGGTTAATTTAAAACGTTTTAGAAAGTGGGCTTTTTTAAAAAAGGGTTTTGGAAATGAGTTAATAAAAAAGAGGTTAGAAAATGGTTTGAGCTTAAAACATTTTATTTTAGACTCGTTCTTTATTCTTTCCTTGATCCGGACCAATTGGAGCAGGGTATTGGTCATCATAGGGTACTAAATGGGGAGACACGATTATGTGTCTACAATTATGATCGTCTTTGGTGGCTTTTTCATCATAGTGACAAACGTCTGGTTTATTCAAATCATAAGGATAATTTGGAATTAGCAAGTATATATATGATTATTGCCTCAAGAAAATAGGTAACTACTTATGTAATGAAGTGAAGGAGATAAAATGAAAGTAAAATAAGTAAGTATATAAAATGAAGTAAAATAGGTAACGTCTGGTTTACAAGGCTTACCTTCATCAACCACTTGAAAGTACATGTTTTCTCGTTGCGAAGGAGAGCACAACCAAATAAAATAGTCTTCCCATGATTATCGACACCAACAAAAATTGCACAAGGTATGTCATACGCATTCACTTTGTAAGTGGTATCAAACACAACCACATCACCATACTTTTGGTACAATTCAAAGCTTTGAGCTTGACACCAAGACAAATGCTCGAGCCTCCTGATAAGTGCCTATTTATACATATTTTTACCCTCTAATATAATACTTTTAGTGTCGTCTGTTATATTAATTGAGCCAAATATTAGACATTTGAAATATTTTGGGTTTAACTACTTGGTAATTATTTTTAGAGCATAGAATATTCATCTTAGTATTATTTTAATTATCAAGTGATAACCTATTTGAATAAAGTTTGGAAAGACACACTAAATTCGAGTATTACTAATTGTGCAGGGCAGACGTAGTATTTTGGGCATATCTCACTCATACGGAGTCAAAACGAGACGATTCAAGTGGCTACGGAAAGCTGAGATCGAAACCTACAACTTTGGAGAAGGAAGCAATAGCTAATTCAGCTGTTTACGGGCCAAAGAATGGGAATAATTAGGCCAAACCCAATGATATCAAACACAAGGAGGAAACTCACGCAACACATGCATGAATTGAGAGGAAATGAATAAGTGGGCTAAAGCCCAAGTGTAGCACTTCCTACACGCAGCAAAGAAGTGAAAAGAGAGAAAAAAAAAAGAAAAAAAAGAAAAGAGAAACAAAGCCTTTTTGTTTTGTTGGGCTGAAATACACGCATCAGTGGAAAGATGCAAGGGCTTTGATTAAAAACCCACACAACAGCAACAATAAAAGGGAGGCAGTATGGGGCAAACGAGGAATACGGAGGAGAAGGAGGCAGCATTATAGAGGATGGCGAAGATGTAGATCGAAATTCATCCACAATGAGTTTTCTCTACTCTTTTCTGTCTCTTTTCTTTGTTTTCATATCTAATTTAGAGTAGTTTCAACTAGTAGGAACAAGTAATTGAATATTGTTATGGGTTTATGAGATTATGATTTCTGTTTGTTCAATTGATTAGTTTGATTGGATATTCAGACGAAATTCGTTATCTGAGTTTATAATTTATGAATGTTAATTTTAGATTGATCACCTAGGGTTTTATTCATGGTTATTTGCTTGGATTAACAGTAATATTATTAGGTTGAAGCTTTCTTGTCTCATATTATTGCTGGAATTTTGTATGATGTTAATTTTAATTTAGTTGCAGCTTTCTGGCTTGATTAAAGTTAAATGATTGGTGTTCTTAAAGCGGTCAAGTTTGTTAATTTAATATATGCTTTCATTGTTAAATTGATAATATTGATTAGGACTGAACTTGTGTGCGTCCACGAGGTTTAGTTAGTATGAATGATAAAGCAACTAATTTTCTTGCGTTCAAGGGATTATTTGTTAACCAATCTATTTATCGACTAGTTTAATGATTCAATGATTAAACCCTATCTCAAGAGGAAATTACGTGTCTCCTATTAGCTTCTTTATTATATTTCAAAACCAATTTTATTTCCTATCGTTTATATTTATAATTTTAGTTTAATAGTTTTAGTATAGTTTTGATATTTGAAACCCCCCCATATTATATAGTAATAGTTATTTATATAATTAAATAATTAGTTTCATATAATAACGCAGTCTCTGTCGGTTCGACCCTTACTTTCCCTATCTATTTGTTAGAGATAGTGAGTGATTTATAAATTTAATTTTGTTGCAGAAACGACACGCACCACCTCCTGTCATTGTCCATTGTGTATGCATATTGAAGCAAATTATTGTGTTCTTTTGCATATTGCATATACATTAAAAGGTTTTTAACATCATCATCTTCAAGCATCCTCTTAACTCTAACAAAAAGATTACGTATATCTTTGTCAATAAATGATAACTGCCCATGTGCGACATTTTTCTCAAGCTCCATGACCCGAATGATTTGTCTTATTGAAAGTCCAGCTTCTCTATACAATGAAATTTGTTTTTCTTCATCTTCAGTAATTGTACGATTGGCTGGTAGAAGACGCATTTCTTCAAATGACAACAATTCGTGATTATGCTCTTCGACAAACTTTGTGACATGCCATTCTTCTGGAAATATATCACAACAGCTTTTCAAAATTATACGCATATGTGCCTTGCAACCACATCTATAAGACTCCTTTTGTCTTTGAGATTTGGACAAATCAACAACCTTCAAAGGCTTTTTCCCTCCACGATGGCAATAAAGTCACGTCTTGTTGTCCTTCCATGTTTAGTGTTCGAGCAATCTTTGCGAACAACATAACCATGTCGTTTTGCATAGTTTTTATAGTATACATATGCCTCTTCTTGACTCCCAAATGTCTGTCCAACAAACGGTTCATTTTCATCCTCCTCAATAAGAAAGCCTAGCATTAGCACAATCTGTACACGAAAATTGACAACTAATTCAACCAGTAACAAACATAAACTATACAAAAAGGTAGGCAGGGAGATATCAATTTAGTTATTCAACTAAAATTAAAATATTTACATTGGTCCAAGATTTCAATAATCCCACATATATGTTTATTGTACAAGCATAAAATGCTAATCTTCATAAGAAAAAAGTTCTTTTAAATTTTTTTGTATGAGTTCAAAAATAAGCTGAAAAATAAGCAAACATTTCATCAAACAAGTTGTGGGCAATAAGATAACAACTTCTTCTCAATTAATTCCAAAATCCGAGCACTAGTGCATAATTGACCTAAAGTATCACCCTAAAAGTGTTACTTGAAGGCCTAAAAGTGTTGCATTAGGCAATAGGTAATACTTTTATAAGTGAAACATCTGCCCGTGCTACCTATTATCTAAGGTAACACTTTCCAATGCTAATGTTTCACTTTCTTAAGTGTTACCTAAAATTCTCTAACGTATCACTTTTTTAAACTAATGTAGCATTTTTACAGTGTTACTTGTAATTTTTTATGTAACACTTTTTCATCTATAGTAGCATTTTCTATGTTATGTCTTGAAATATAGTAACACTTTATTAGATGTTATGTATCATTTTAGGTCAGCATATGTAACACTTTGTTAGATATTAGGCAACACTTATTATTAGCTAGATTTAAAGTCACTTCTATTTCACACGTCTTATATATAATAACAATCTTCAATTTGTCGGCACATATACAATAATAATAATACTAAAATTTACAAACGTAATAAACGAAGAGGAAATAGAACGATATTATAGATATTGAGTTCAAATACTCAACGGTCATTGTAAAAAACGAGCCAATGAGTAGTATTCATCAATTGAAAACATACTATTGCTTTCAAAATATAAATAGTTGATCTAAAAATCCTGTCATAATACATATAACTCTCCCCAAATAATCCTAAATTAATCTTAAGACCGTGTCTTTCTTCCGTCTTTAATTCCATGCATCGCCCTATTCATGCATGCATGTTTCCAGAAGCATCATGCCTACCTGCTACTCTAATCCATTATCTCCATCATCATCCTGCAATAATGAGAACAAATAAAAAAGAATGTTCAAAGTCTTTATGATAACACGACTAATTATATACTTGTAAAAAATAAAACAAGTATGGTAAATATATGAGGCATAACAAAACTCCTCTTTTTTTGTGAACTGTGATACAAGGAAAGACCCTGTGCTTGTCTAGAAAACAAGTGACTCAAGTGGTGCAATGAATCCTTAAAGATGAGGCCACCTTCACTAGTGTCCTGTATGAATGCTCTTGCAATAAGTAGAATGTAGCAACCCCGTGCACACCCACCCTGCAAAACAACCCCGTGCACACCCTCCTGCACAGCAACCCCCTGCATAAATCGAAAAGAAATAGAAAAAGAAAAATAATTGTAGTAATCACTTCCTCCAAAAGCTGTTCAATGAAACAATCAGCAAGTCTCCTTTTTCTTTTTATGCACATGTGTTTCACATTATGGCATGTATGTAATTATTCATGCAGGTCTCCCTTTTCTTTTTATGCATCAAGAGTTTTATATTGGTTTTTTTTATGTAGATTATCTATTAACTTTCTTATGCTGGAGTGAAGCATTACAATTACAATAAGAAACTTTTAAGGGTAATATTTGAAATGTATAAGTAATCATGAATTCATGATATATGATCTTACAATAGATTGACGTAAGTCATTCTCATATAAGACTTTTAGTTAAAAACTAATAATATTTGAAGCATATGCATTTTCTTTAAAATAAAAATAAAAGAGGTTTACATCCAAACTATAGTTCGAAAAGTATATTCTTAAACACGGTTAATATAAGAACAAGTTTTCTTTTGAATGCTTTCTGCTCATAAGAACTTCTATCCACCATTAAATCTCTAAAATATGGAAGTTACAAAAAATGTAATTTTCCTGGTCATATATATACGGGATGCACAACAACCCCCTGCACAACCCACCCTGCACAACCCCCTGCACAGCAACCCCTACCACAAGAACCCCCCTGCACAACCCCCCGCCTGACCCCCGCATGCCCCGCACAATGGCTTAGCAAAAGTATATGGGAGCTTATAACATGCAACTATGCAAGTGGTCTATATTCATCATTCAAGTAATACTGTCACATTTAATAAAGCATAGCGCACAAAATCTAAAACTCAAGAAAAGAAAAGAACATAACTAGTTTAGTTTAACTATGAAGAAAAGGTTAACATTAACAATAATTAGGAAAAGACCGGGAAGAGCATTCGGTTTCATAACATAGCTCAAAAAGTGAAAAAGTTATCGGACAACCAAATACAAGGATCTAGGGAAACCTTTTGTCACATTCTTAAACGCTCCAATCTTAAGTTCTCTTTCTGTCGTAAACTTCAATCAGCCTAAAAGTATAAGATATAACAATAGTAATAAGTAACTTGAAAGTTTCCTTAAAACATGAATATCGATCAAATACAAAACTTGTATAGCCGACTTGCATGAATTTTTTAGTCTGCCTTAACAATTAAATAATTTATGTATAAACTGACCTTCAGCTTGTATGACTTGCGCCCAACCAAGAAGACCTTTCTAATCCTATAACAATCGGCTCATATACGTGTCAAGTATCCCCTCCCGAGGTCCAAACTCAACAACAGAAGAGATATTATCTTCACTCAATATGATGAAACTGTTGTTCTGACAAAGCTTGAGTAGAACTGGGCTCTACTTATTATTTATAATTTGATCACTGATCAAGCCTTTATGATGGGTTGGCTTGGACATATACCCTAATGCGTTTATGCACTTATTTTCTTTTCATGAATGATGAACAATCCGATTAGTTACAGACATTTTGATGCGATTAGCGTATCATGTACCCTAGAATCTATCCTCAAAAGGGAATAAAGACATAATTCAATGGTAATTCGAAAAATCAGATTGAAATTTACAAAATTCATTGGAAAAAAGACAATAATTTGAGACAAACCTGCTGATCAGAAGACTTTTAATGAAATTTCCCAATTTTCATTGTCAAATTGTCTAAATTCGCAGCTTCCCAATTGCGTTAAAACTGATAGGAGGTTGAACATGAACGATTCATTGGAACTTCGAAACAAAAAAATTGATGAAGATTGAAAAATAAAACAATAAAATCGAACAACAAGATTTAAACAAACCGAGTAAATTCTCTAATCACCTGGAAGAACGATGATGATTGAATGCCGATGGGAATGGACGAATTAAGGAGCGAGCGAAACCAAGGCGACACCCGCAACAGCGACCTCGAGCAACAACCACACACAACAACACCACCACGAAGAGGAGAGAGAAGACATGGGCAGGGGACCGAAGCACATCAGCAACACCGTGCGAGGGGGGAACGACAGCACGGCAAGCCCCGGGGAAAATGGGAGCACCCGCAAGGGGTGGCTGACGGGGCAGCAGCGCAGGGGATCGAAGAAAGAGAAAGAGGGCTGGGGTTTGGGTTTTCACGGGGAAGGAAAGGAGTTGGGGTGAGAGAAATAGAGATGGGTTTGGGGTTTTTGTTTCCCAAACTAACCGACTAAGAATAGAAAATAAAGGAGTAACAGACTTTGGCTTTCTATTTTGGCAAAATATCGCTCAACCAATTGCATCCGAAATCAAAAATATAAATTAATAGTAATAACTTCATAGAATTTATATAAATAAATATATTATAACCACTACAAAAATAAATATTCATACCTTAACCCAAATAAAATAAGAATATTCAAAATATAATTAGCATAATAATTATAATTAATGCTTAATAAAACGCTTTTAAGAATCGGGGTATTACACCTACAGAGCGGCATACGTAATTTGTCAATATACCAATGCTTTAATTTTTGGACTTATTGTGTTTGGCGGCTAATAAAGTGCCAAACATAAAATTTGGGATTACTCCCCTAAAATAAATTAATTATAAAAACTTTACTTTACTAATTTTCAGAAAGAAAAATACTTATACTCTAAAAAGAAACCTATTCTAAAGTGTTACTTTAAATGTGTTACAAATACAAAGTGTTACTTAAAAGTGTTACCTTTTATAAAGTGTTACATCAAATGTTACTCAATTTAAAAAGTGCTACATGAAAATGTTACTTATAGAAAAAGTGTTACATTAGGTGTTACATATTAATAAAGTGCTACCAAGGTGTTACGTACATATTCGAGAAACTTAAATTTTAAAAAGTGTTACCCTATACATGTTACCTTTGACCAACTTTGTACTAGTGGAGTTACAACAATCAATTAATCAACAAAAACTCATATAGATCATAAGGAATTAGGTTAAATAAAGATTTTTTTTACGGTTTTTTCACCATATACCCCTGACAAATTGAAAAATTCACCATATACCCTCAATGTTCTAGATATGCACCATATACCCCTGAGTTTTCGAAAACGTTCACCATATACCCTTGACATTTTAAAACTGTTCACCAAATGCCCTTTTTGGTAACTGCCGTTAACTCACCATTAGCTTTATTTACTATTTTGCCATTATTAACCCTAAACCCTAATTCTAATATAACCCTAACCCTAACCTTAATCCTAAACTAACCCCTAACCCTCCCTCTCCCCTCAACCCCAGCCCAGCCCCCACCTCCTCTACTCCACCACCGTTGCCCCCCACCCCACCCAGTCCCCTTCCTCGTTGCTGCTCTTCACCCCCACCCCTCCACTTCCCCTTCCCCGTCGTTGCTCCTTCGCTCACCCACTCCCCCACGATTTCCCCAGCACCCTCACGCCGCATATCACACCGCCACTGACCCAGCCCCGCGACGCGTCGCAACGCCCTGCTTATCTCTCCTCCTTCGCTCTCCTCTCAGTTCGATCTACTCCTTCGCTCTCCTCTCTGTTCGATCTTCTCTCCTGCTTCATTTCGTGCGTTTAGGGTCTGAGTTTGCCGGCATTTTCGATCTTCTCTCATGCTTCATTTCGTGCGTTTAGGGTCGGCATTTTTCCGGCATCGAAGGAGAGGGGGTGGGGGCTTTCGAATTTACGGGCTACGAGGGAAGGGGAGGGGTGGGGGCTTTCGATTTTCAGGCATCGAAGGGGAGAGGGAGGGGAGGGGGAAGGGGGAGGGGAAGGGGAGGGGGAGATCGACGGGGAAGGGGAAGGGGGAGTCGACGGGGGAAGGGGAAGGGGGAGGGCGGTGAGGATGAGCGGCGGCGGTGGAGGGGGAGGGGCTGCGGTGGTGGAGTGGAGGGGAGGGGGTGGGGGGTCGGGTGGGGTGGAGGGGTGGGGGGGAGGGTGGTGGGGTTGGGTGAGTTAGGGTTTGGGGGATGGGAGGATGGGTTAGGGTTTGGGTAGAGTTAGAATTAGGGTTAGTATTAGGATTAGAATTAGGGATTAGGGGTTAATGATGGCAATATTGTAAATAACATTAACTGTAACCTAACGTCCGTTAGAAAAAGGGTGTTTGGTGAACATTTTCGGAAACTTAGGGGTATATGGTGAATTATTGAAACATTGAGGGTATATGGTGAATTTCTTGATTTGTCAGGGGTATATGGTGAAATAACCGTTTTTTTTAAATTTGTATGAGTTCAAAACTAAGTTGAAAAATAAGCAGACATTTCATCAAACAAGTTGTGGGCAACAAGATAACAACAACTTCTTCTCAATTAATACCAAAATACGAATTATGATGGTCAATTAATCAACAAAAACTCATATATATGATCAGAATTAGGCAGGAATACTTACCTTTATGCTCCACTAAACGATTCTCCAAAGCTTGCTCAATTGTATTTCCCTCCATAAGAAATAGATAGAGTAAATAATAAAATTTTGTTTTATATTTCTTAGGAGAGTAATGGAAGATGAATGAACAGAGAGTATTTGGCGCCAAAGTTGTGAAAGGGAACTGCGCCATGCCACCATTATCAATTATTACGTAAGTAGGAGCTTGGGTAACTGAAGAAGAGCTTGGGTAATTGGAGTTTTAATCTGTAGGTGAAATTTATTGGTTTCTCTTTTCTTTTTAGTGAGCTACTTATTTCTCAGTGGGAAATAGCAAAGAATCTAAGCAAACATTAATTCTTGGAAAAATTGTTTTAAATAAGTCAACTTTGCGCGGTCTTCCCATTTTAAGTATACCTTTTGATTATCCCTGTGTAGGCGTGGATTTTTTAATTCCTTTAATGCCTACACGTGGTGTGAGCGCGTTTATTTGACTACCCCATTGTTAAGGTTTTATTAAAAATATGTTTTGAAAGAAGTCGCCAACAATTCTTTAAAGGAAGAATCATAAACCTAATTGGATATTGAAACGGAAGGGACATCTTAGGGACTTATCCAATGTAGATTTCCCCGTCATGACTCCATAGATGGTCAAAATGAACCAAAGATTGAGTTCGGGGGTGAGGGTACAATATAGTCAGGAACCATATTGCCCATTGCTGGCCTCTACTAAATAACAATTCACAGCAGATTTTATGCAATAGAATAATCAAACAACTTTTTAAAGCACCCTAAAATAATTACTCTAGATGGGTTCAGGAAACACACAAAAAGACTAATTATTAAGTGATCAGGTATCATACAATCATTTTACAAGGTTCCTAGCAGGTTGTCCAAATTATCTGAATTAATTAGAACAGTTCTTTAGGTCTTGTTTAGCATAATAACATATGGGTGATAAAAAGGCATGCATGACAATCATAATAACATGAACATTATACACAGAAAATATAAGAAAAGAGGTTAGAATTTACAAAAGAACCACGGTTATTAATTAAGAATCTACATCATGACAAAAAAGAGAGTTAGTAACTTCAATAAAATAAATAGGATTATTCAAGAGCCCTCAGGATTATACCTATGCGGTTTAGATCGAAGAGCGTAGTGACCTTCAGTCGAAGCAATCTTGGAACCAGGAATACAATAGATTCAGGAACAAGAATTAATGTGGAAGATTAAAAGTGTTTGAACGTTTCGTATTCGAAGTATGTTTCGGAGTGTTTGAGAGTATTTGCGTGCGTAAAAAAATAATAATTCAAAGCCGTCTTTGATTCGGGAAATCAGTCCGTATTTATAGGCAACACAAAGCGTGCGCTCCACGCAAGACCTGCGCCAGGCGCACTCCTACGTGGCAGGCGCGAGGACACACGTCAGGCGCAGGTTGGCTCGCCCGACGTGGTCCGTCCAATTAAAACGTTGCACATGGAAACACGTTTTTTAACGAGATAAAATTTTAACTTGCGTCTCACACAATACTTGCGCTAGGCGCATGACTCTGTGTGAGTCACAAGTTCACGTGTCGGCGCTCATTGGAGTGCTCGACGCGATATGGCCAATGTCTTTCGGACGCACGTGGCGCGCTTAGCGCAGCCGCCGCGTTCGGCGCAAATTCCGAAATATTCCAGAATATTCCCTTTTTATGTTACGCGTACTTTCAAGATGCCTTTTTTATCCCTAAAAATCCGGAGATCGAATTTTCCGGGTTAAAAATCTAATTTATGGGTAAAAGATAATAATAAAAGCTTTTAGGAAAATATTTATCAAAATAACAAATATTAAGAAAATATTTATCAAAACAATAAATATTAGAAAAATATTTATGAAAATAATAAATATTCAGTTGGGCTTTTAAAATGGACTTTTAAAAAAAACATCACGGGTTGAACTTACAATTAATCATCATGAATGATTAATTGGGCTTTTATAATATTATTTTAAAACACATATTGCACGGTTATTCGATTGCTCCTTCATTGGGTCATACCAACTAAGGCCGCGGTACATTTCATCATTGGACCCTTAAATGGGGAGACACGATTATGTGTCTACTGAAGCCCCCACTTTGACCGAGGTTTGTAAAACCGAAAGTCAAAGTATACGTGTCGGGACGGAGAATGACTCTAGATGCTCTGCAATCCAAAATCACTCTTTTGCGCCTACACTTCGCAAAACAAGTAAAAGTTTAAGGAACAGACATATATGAACAAATTTGCAAAATAAATGTAAATTTGCAAAAAAGAAAGGATATAGGTAAAGAGAAATCATGAGCTATTATGGTCCCGCTCCAGGGTGTTGATGACGTGTAGAGCTATTATGGTCCCGCTGCAGGGTGTTGATGATGCGTAGAGCTATTATGGTCCGGCTCACGACGGGATAGAGCTATTAATGGTCCCGCTCCTAGGTGTTGATAATTTGTAGAGCTATTAATGGTCCGGCTCACGACGGGATAGAGCTATTAATGGTCCGGCTCATGACGGGATAGAGCTATTAATGGTCCCGCTCCTAGGTGTTGATAATTTGTAGAGCTATTATGGTCCGGCTCACGACGGGATAGAGCTATTAATGGTCCGGCTCACGACGGGATAGAGCTATTAATGGTCCCGCTCCTGGGTGTTGATAATTTGTAGAGCTATTAATGGTCCAGGCTCACGACGGGATAGAGCTATTAATGGTCCCGCTCCTGGGTGTTGATAATTTGTAGAGCTATTAATGGTCCGGCTCACAACGGGATAGAGCTATTAATGGTCCGGCTCATGACGTGATAGAGCTATTAATGGTCCCGCTCCTGGGTGTTGATAATTTGTAGAGCTATTATGGTCCGGCTCACGACGAGATAGAGCTATTAATGGTCCGGCTCATGACGGGATAGAGCTATTAACGGTCCCGCTCCTGGGTGTTGATAATTTGTAGATCTATTATGGTCCGGCTCACGACGGGATAGAGCTATTAATGGTCCGGCTCATGACGGAATAGAGCTATTAATCGTCCCGCTCCTTGGTGTTGATAATTTGTAGAGATATTATCACTAGTGGAAAAAACCTTATCTGTCACTTAGTAACTGATTCGATTTTTGTAAAACCGCATCCGAAAATCAACATAAAAAATGGGAGGGAAAGCCGGAGGACAATCGATGCGGTCCTTTTACGGACCGCATCGATTTTAGAAACCGATGCGGTTCTTTTGTGGACCGCATCGATTTCGATCCATGAAACAAAGCGACCCACGAAATAATGTAGCCCACGAAATAAATAAAAAATGCGCGGCCCAACTCGAGCCCTCTAACATCCGTCCCCCAACTCATTTCTCTCATATCTAATACCCTCTCTCATTTCTCTCTCTTCTCTAAACCTAAATCCCATCTAAACCTAACTCAACTCTCAACGTCGTTTCTCCCTCCTCAATCCGACGCCCTCCTCTCTCCTTCCTCCTCCCTCCTCCCTCCTCCCACCTCCCTCCTCAACGAACACTTGCAACGAACCAACCACGAACCGCAACGACAATCGAAGAGAAGAATGCAGCGAATTTAAGCGCCGACTTCAACGTAATTTACGCGCCGCCGTCGTTTTTGCGTCGCCAAATGCAGATCTAAACTCGCCGTCGTTTTCGCACCGCCGAATGCAGCGAATTTCGACGGAGCCTTCATCCTTCGCCGTCTTCATTTTGCAAATCTTCGTGTAATTCCAGATCTAGTTAGATTTTGTTTTATAATTTCGTTCGTAGTTCGTTTTTTCTTTCATTTACTTTAATTTACGTTTTTTAGTTAGATCTTTTTTATTTTTGTAATTTTCTTTCATTTTCTGTAATTTATGTTTTTAGTTAGATTTAGTTCGTTTTTTTTAAAATTTTCGTTCATTTTCTGTAATTTATGTTTTTAGTTAGATTTAGTTCGTTTTTTTTTTAATTTTCGTTCATTTTCTGCAATTTATGTTTTTTATTAGATTTAGTTCGTTATTTTTTTTTTAATTTTCGTTCATTTTTTGTAATTTATGTTTTTTAGTTAGATCTAGTTTGTTTGTTTTTTTTTGTAATTTTCGTTCATTTTTTTTTTGGTTACGAAGTTCCAAACCTTCCTCATCTTTTTTTTGTAATTTTCGTTTTTTTTCATTGTTTAACTGGAATTGTGTATGCATTTTTCAGGTATATATATGTATTGTTTATGGTATATATATGTGTATATATGTTTTTTTGGTATACAAATCTGTTTTTTTAATATATATGTTTTGTTATTGTTAAAGTAAGCAACTTTTGGTATGAAAGTGGTTGCAGACCTGCAGGGCTGCAGGTCTGCAACTTTTTTTTGGACATAAAATCTAAGAATCTGATGCGGTTTTAAGATAAAACCGAATCAGTAAATGTGATTAACTGATCCGATTTTACCTTAAAACCGCATCAGTAAATCATTTACTGATCCGGTTTTGGACCGAATCAGTAAATAAATGAGATCTGCTGCGAGCCCACCTGATGCGGACCAAAACCGCATCAGTAAGCCCGGTTTTGACCGCATCAGATGGGCTTTTTTCCACTAGTGTATGGTCCGGCTCACGACGGGATAGAGCTATTAATGGTCCGGCTCATGACGGGATAGAGCTATTAATGGTCCCGCTCCAGGGAAATGTGTAGTGATGATGGTCCGCGGACCTAACGGTGTGTTTTCCGCTGCTAATACTCCTGAGTAGTTGTCTCTCGAGCAAGATTTGTGTCCAGTATAGCATGTTGGAAGAATGGCAAAATTGTATTTTTGTTGTGGATTTGAAAATCCGTTAGTTTTGTCACGCGTAATGTCGAATTGCAACGAATATTTGAATTCATTGGAAGTAGAGAGTGTGGACCCCACTTGGCTAGGAAGCCCCCAAGCGTGTTGTATAGGACTGTGCGCCAGACGCACAGGCTTGCGCTTGGCGTGGGATGCTGCGCTAGACACAGTTTGCTGCGTGCGATGTCGTAATGAACATTTGAATTCATAAGGAGTTGAGCATGTGGGCTCCACTTGGCTAAGAAGCCCCCAGGCGCGCTGGGAAGGGCTGTGCGCCAGACGCACAGGCCTGCACTTGGCGTGGGATGTTGCGCTGGACGTAGTCTACTACGTGTGGCACAGCATTGTTGGTGTGCTGGATGCACCATGTATATAGCACTTGGCATCTGTTGTTAAATTGTAATGGTCCGCAGACCTTGGCAGAATATAACTCGTATAGAGTTGTTCAATGTTGGGTACCTGTAAATACGAAGAATACACAGATATACAGACAAACAATGCATGTTTCCTGTGATGTGGGTGCTAGTGTATGGATGGGAAAAGACTTGACCTATAAAGAGTGACCTCTAGTACTCTAGACTTAAGGGTGCTATCTTGTATGCATACGTGTGTGTGTGTATGTGTGACTCGATGATTGACGCTACAATCCTATGGCTAAGGACGAAGGATGCAATACTTTGACACAATGTTTGGACGATGCAGAATGTAATGCAAATGTAGAGATATGACACTAATGCAGAGGTATGACACTAATGCAGATGATATGATTTGATCGTTCCATTAGAAGCTCAAATTTTCGTTTTAGAAAACTGTTTTCGAAAGAGAAGAAAGGGGAAGCCCCCAAGGATGATCCATGTAAGTTATGTTTAATGCGATATGTGTTGTAGTTGTTACGGGCCTAAGTGAGCCCATAAAACGGTTAGGATCTCGTATGGGTCTAGAGCCCACAACCTTTTGTATGGACTCGTAATGAAATCCTAATCAGGGTACACATGGAGCCTAATGATCTTCTATGCAGCCAATAGATTATATGTTCGATTTGGAATACGTTATAGAATGAGTTTTTGTAGCGCTTGAGTTGTATATGCTTCGAGGTTTGTATGTCAAGGGCCTAAGTGAGCCCATGAATAGATGCGATGTTGTATCCGTGTGGGTTTTAAAACCCAAGATGTCATGTATGGACTCGTAATGAAGTCCTTATTCCGATAGACTTAGACTTGGAGTCTATGCTTTTCTGTGTGGAACAGTGATGAAGCCTCCAGTAAGATGGAGTTTATGAAGTACTCAGCTTGATTGCTTGATTTTGAAGATACCTCGTCACGCTTAGCGGAAGTTTCGACCGAAGATTCCATATAGGGTTCCTAAGGTGAGAAGACAAGAAAGGCCAAAGAAAAGAACACTCAAAAGATGAGGCGCGGTCATAGCGCTGAGTGTTGAAAGGTTATGCTAAGGTTGACTTAGAAGCGATAATGTGGCTTAGAAAAAGGAAGTTATTAGAATAAGAAAAGGCGCGGTCATAATGAATCGACTCACGCAATGAGGTAGGCCAATAATGCAGGTTTGAACCCCAGTCTATAATCTAAGGGTAGGGATGAGCATTTAAAATTTAGGATTTGGGAGATCGCACTTTTCTCATGGGCCTAGGCGAGCCTTAATAATGTGTTTTGAATTAAAATGGCCGGGCCTCGAAAGAGGTTGCCTACGTATCCATGATGGAATTAGGCCAGTCGTAGCTCTTAGCATTTTAATGGTGGCCAAGCATTTTGCTTTGGAGCCATTTGCAATGAATTAAGCCTTGATTTGGAAGAGGTCTTTGGCAAGGGTGGATAGTGATGTTGGTTTGGTTTGGTTTTAAGCGGTCGGACCTCAGGATGAGGTTTCCCACGTATCTTTAGCAGAATCAGACCATTCATAGTTCAGGCCAATGAATCAGAAGGTGCCCTGACTTTTGCCTAGGTCGCCCTTATGGGTTTTCGACCTAGCGGGCTTGGGTTTGTCTTTTATGGCTTATTGGAATGCAATGTGGTTGGTTGTTAAGAAGGTTTATCACAAAAGATTTGAAGTTGGAGGTTTAGAATCGCAGGTTTAAGGTTTTGAAAGAAATACCTTTGACAAAGCTATTGATGGGCTTATTTGTAACACTTCTCTTTTTTTTTTTAGATATATTTTGCACTTTTTGTTTCATTTTTTTTTGCTTCTTTTTTTTTGCTTTGATTTTTTTTTTGCTCTTTTTTTTTACTTGCCCTTTACATTTGATTGATGTCAAATGTACTTCCCATGAGGTAGGTTAAAGGGAGAAGGGTGTTATGTATTTAGGAATGGTTCTAGTGAAGGGAAGGGATGCCTCTTTCATGTATGCCAGTTGTTCATTACCTTTATCAGATAGTCATGAGAATTAGAAATTCATTTCTTTTAAGGCGACAATCGTGATTTTCATTGATGCTCATTTGTACAAGGTTAGAAAAGAAATACTCATTTATTATTTGAAAGTTATGAGTACATGCAATGAAAGGGAAATCCTATATTAGACTGGGCGAATAAGAAAAATGAAACAGAAAATGGAATCTCAAGTCTAGACCCCTACGTCACTTGACGAGACAGCTTCGTCACTTCGATCTTCATGAGGTCTCTTTCTAAATGAAAAGAGAACATGCATATATTTTTTCGTGTTGATTGGACCTGAGTGAGTCTCAATACTTTTAATGAGCGATTGGGCTTATTTCTATGGCATTGAGGTCACTGTCTTCGGCATTTTTGCAGCAGTAGATACTGTAAGCCTCCTATCGTCTATCATATCTTGGATAAGCTGTTTTAACTTGTAGCAAGAAGCAGTCTTATGTCCATTGCCTCTATGGTATTTGCAATAGGCATCCTATTGTATATTTGCATTACGATTCTCTTGAATAACAGGGTAGTGTGCCTTTAGTCTGACGACACGTGCTACAAGATCTACCAGTATTCCCTTCAACCCATCAACTTGTTCTTGAAATGTGTTTGACATATTACGTATTTCCTACAATGGATCACCCAGCTGGAGATTAAAGATGGAGTGATTATGGAGAGAAATGAATGGAATGGGAGAATGTATGTTTGTTTTAAAAGAGTTGAGCTTCTAGGAACGAATATGGATATCCTAAATGCATGATGTTTTTTTTTTTATGTTTTTTTTGGATGCACCTAGACCTAATGCATGTATGTATGACTCTTTTGGATGCACCTAGACCTAATGCATGTATGCATGACTCAATCTATGCGTTCAAACCTGTAAAGGCTGCCTACATATCCCAAAAGAGGGAATCAGATCGCTTGTAATTCAGGACTACTAAATGCGAAATGCATGAAATGAAATGGAGAGCATGGATGCAATGAGACTCCTAAATGCTTATGAACTCTAATTATACATGAGGTGTATGAACGATGGACTATGTAGTGTAGAGGGACTCTAGTATGAATGCAGTCCTAATTGACATGAAATTCTAATGACTTCAGAACCTTAGACTTGATATATTTCTAATGACGTTAGAATTCTAGATTTGACAGACTTTCAAGGATGCTAGACTCCTAATGTGCATGAAACTCTAGTGGACCTAGACTCCTAAAGTGAATGAAACACCTAGACTCCTAAAATGGATGAAACTCTAGTGGACCTAGACTCCTAAAATGGATGGAATTTTAATGGATTTAGACTCCTAAGATTGACAGAATTCTAATGGTTTTAGACTCCTATTATGCATGAACTTTCTATGGATTATAGACTTCTAAGATGGATGGGACTCAAGCGAATGAAGACTCCTAACCTAGACTCCTAATTATTTAGAGATCAGTTATTATACAATCATTTAACAAGGTTCCTAACAGGTTGTCCAAATTATTTGAATTAATTAGAACAGTTCTTTAGGTCTTGTTTAACATAATAACATATGGGAGATAAAAAGACATGCAAGACAATCATAATAACATGAACATTATATACAGAAAATATAAGAAAAGAGGTTAGAATTTACAAAAGAACCACGGTTATTAATTAAGAATCTACATCATGACAAAAAAGAGAGTTAGTAACTTCAATAAAATAAATAGGATTATTCAAGAGCCCTCTGGATTATACCTATGCGGTTTAGATCGAAGAGCGTAGTGACCTTCAGTCGAAGCAATCTTGGAACCAGGAATACAGTAGAATCAGGAACAAGAATTAATGTGGAAGATTAAAAGTGTTTGAACGTTTCGTATTCGAAGTATGTTTCGGAGTGTTTGAGAGTATTTGCGTGCGTAAAAAAATTATAATTCAAAGCCGTCTTTGATTCGGGAAATCAGCCCGTATTTATAGGCAACACAAAGCGTGCGCTCCACGCAAGACCTGCGCCAGGCGTAGTGCTACGTGGCAGGCGCGAGGACACGAGTCAGGCGCAGGTTGGCCTGCATGACGTTGCACATGGAAACGCGTTTTTTAAAAGATAAAATTTTAACTTGCGTCTCACACAAGACTTGCGCTAGGCGCAGGACTCTGTGTGAGTCACAATTCCACGTATCAGGCGCTCATTCGAGTGCCTGACGCGATATGGCCAATGTCTTTGGACGCACGTGGCGCGCTTAAGCTGGCCGCCGCGTCCGGCGCAAATTTCGGAATATTCCAGAATATTCCTTTTTTATGTTACGCGTACTTTCAAGATGCCTTTTTTATCCCTAAAAATCCGGAGATCGAATTTTCCGGGTTAAAAATCTGATTTATGGGTAAAAGATAATAATAGAAGCTTTTAGGAAAATATTTATCAAAACAACAAATATTAAGAAAATATTTATCAAAACAATAAATATTAGAAAAATATTTATGAAAATAATAAATATTCAGTTGGTTTTTTAAAATGGACTTTTAAAAAAAACATCACGGGTTGAACTTGCAATTAATCATCATGAATGATTAATTGGGCTTTTATAATATTATTTTAAAACACATATTGCCTGGTTATTGTATTTGCTCCTCCATTGGGCCATGCCAACTAAGGCCGCGGTATATTTCATCATTGGACCCTTAAATGGGGAGACACGATTATGTGTCTACACCCTGATTAAGTTAATCTTATATGTCTGTTTTCTTCTATTGAGTTATAACCTGTTTGTGACTTGTTTAGTATGTTACTTATGATACGTGTTACAATGTGATTGGTTCACTTTTTTTTTTTGCGTTTTTTTTCATATCCTTGATTTTAATTCTAATTTTTACATAAATATTAAAAGGAGGATTTTTCATTGCATCCCCACCACCCATACTCCTTCTTCCTCACCAACCTAGCCACCACTACCACCCACCCCTCCCCCCCGCATTCCCACCGGCATCCCCCACCCCACTCCCCCCTCCCCGCCCTGTTACATTTCCACCAAAGCACCCCCACCCCCTCTCCTGCCCCTATTGTGTTTCCACCAGAAGCACCCCCCACCCCCGGCCCCCACCCCCTCCTCTCCCCTGCTGCGTTCCTACCCATACCCCCCGCAGCCCCACCCCCACCCCCCCGCCCCACCCCTACCCTGCCGCAGCTTCCCCCACCCCACTCCACCCCTTCCCTGCTGCGTTTCCCCCAACAACACTCCCCACCCCTACCCCAAACCCCCCGCCCCTTTGCGTTCCCCCCCCCTCCCCGCAGCCCCTACCCCCCCACGCAGCCCCATAGGCTGCCACCCCCCACCCCCACCCCCCCCGCCTCCTCGCCTCCCTCGCCTCCTCGCCTCTTCCCCTCTCATCTCCCTTCTTCCTAGCCCAAAGCCCCCTCCCCCGTTAAGTACAACGCAACCCAAAGTTAGGGTTTAAGGTTGTGGGTTGGGTGGTGGGTGAATCAGATGGTTATGGTGGGGGTTTCGATTAGTGGTTTGTGGGTGGTGATGCTAGTGGATTGGGTGGTGGTTGTTGGAGGGAGGTGGTGGGTGAGAATTAAAAGAGAAAATAAGAAGTAAAAAAGTTAAATTAAAACGTAAATTAAAACAAAAAAACCTGTTGTTCAGGTTGTAATTATTTTGACTCGTTTGAAAAAAATAGTCCTACAAGCCTAACTCAATCAGGGATAATCAAAAGGTAGACTTAAAATGGGAAGACCGTCCAAGGGTTGACTTACTTAAAACAATTTTTCCTTAATTTTATATGTAGCCCTAAGGGCTACATATAACATTTGCCTTTTCTTTTTCTTGTTTGCTTTTTTCGTTGTGCTTATTAGTTATTACCGCCTTGTGTATTAGTCTATGGTCCAAGCAGTCTACTTGCTCATTCGACTAAAAGAGGCAGAGTTGCAGTCTATCACTAACGGTACTTGACTATGCAACTTAATAATACAACTAAAAATCTCTCTCTTATGGCAATGCAATTTCTAATAAAATAAACAGTGGCCTGCCTAACTGAAGCTTTTCCGAAATAAATGAATGAGATGCTCTAGAATCAAATAACACTTTGACAGACAGAGATTAATGAAAAAGGTTCCAACTACCAACTCAGATACATTCTCAGCCTCACGGCGGTTCATGACGAAAACTCTACCTTTAATCTGATTCCCCATCCCTGGTTTAACACCGGCATTTGAAGAAGCTGACTTTTGAGATAGGGGATTAGAGATTGGAAGTTTTTTTTTTGAGATGAATTTTCAAAAGGATATGAGATAAATCTAAAATGGATTTTTGAAAATTAGAAGATGTGGACAAAGTTGGACACTAAGCTTAACAAGGATCTTTGAAATCGAGTACGCATAATATCAACCGGCGGGGAGGAAAGGAAAGGACATTGCGGCGAGCGCTATATGGCGCGCTGAATGCGAGGAATGACGCGCACGAAAGGCTGCGCAGGACGCCATAGGGTGTGCAACGCGCAGACTCAATGCGTTGGACGCAGAAGATAAGCTGCGTGGCACGCAGACCAGGCGCGCGGCGCGCAGAAGCACAGAAGTTCACTTTTTCCTTTTTGATCGCAGAAAATTCATTTGACGATATTCGAATCGAAACATCAATAATACGAACCAATTAAAGCCACGCACACACAAATATGCACAAATAGGATGATAGTATGCAAAGTTCCAACCTAAAAGTCAAGTTCTACGTTCAACTATTGGTCAGTTTTAGGTTAAGGCTGAAAAGGGTCCATGACTAAGAGATTGATCCCGCGCTTCGTACCCCTCCTTAAAGAGGTGGCCACGTGTAAGACGCACTCCAGTTCTCAAGTCAGGAACAAGAGAACAATGCCATGGTTGGGTAGGTTTGCTTATGACTAAGATCCAACACTATCGCTCAGGAAGCATTTTGGAAGGACAAAGCGCAAACCCCCCAGGGGCTACCTCACACATAGAACATGTGCTAATGAGGCAAGGTAGATTGTCCTTATGGTGGCAGAACAATAGCCATGCATATGCAAAACAATATATTATTCAAAGGCATAAAATAAGAATGAATCGTATTTTTCAAGTTTCACCAACTCATTTAAAAAAATAAATTTTTTTAAAATCCTCCCCAGCGGAGTCGCCAAATTGTAGGCGTGGATTTTTTAATTCCTTTAATGCCTACACGCGGTGTGAGCGCATTTATTTGACTACCCCATTGTTAAGGTTTTATTAAAAATATGTTTTGAAAAAAGTCGCCAACAATTATTTAAAGGAAGAATCATAAACCTAATTGGATATTGAAACGGAAGGGACATCTTAGGGACTTATCCAATGTAGATTTCCCCGTCATGACTCCATAGATGGTCAAAATGAACCAAAGATTGAGTTCGAGGGTGAGGGTACAATATAGTTTGGAACCATATTGCCCATTGCTGGCCTCTACTAAATAACAATTCACAGCAGATTTTATGCAATAGAATAATCAAACAACTTTTTAAAGCACCCTAAATAATTACTCTAGATGGGTTCAGGAAACACACAAAAAGACTAATTATTTAGTGATCAGTTATTATACAATCATTTTACAAGGTTCCTAGCAGGTTGTCCAAATTATCTGAATTAATTAAAACAGTTCTTTAGGTCTTGTTTAACATAATAACATATGGGAGATAAAAAGGCATGTAAGACAATCATAATAACATGAACATTATATACAGAAAATATAAGAAAAGAGGTTAGAATTTACAAAAGAACCACGATTATTAATTAAGAATCTACATCATGACAAAAAAGAGAGTTAGTAACTTCAATAAAATAAATAGGATTATTCAAGAGCCCTGTGCATTATACCTATGCGGTTTAGATCGAAGAGCGTAGTGACCTTCAGTCGAAGCAATCTTGGAACCAGGAATACAGTAGAATCAGGAACAAGAATTAATGTGGTAGATTAAAAGTGTTTGAACGTTTCGTATTCGAAGTATGTTTCGGAGTGTTTGAGAGTATTTGCGTGCGTAAAAAAATTATAATTCAAAGCCGTCTTTGATTCGGGAAATCAGCCCGTATTTATAGGCAACACAAAGCGTGCGCTCCACGCAAGACCTGCGCCAGGCGCAATCCTACGTGGCAGGCGCGAGGACACGCGTCAGGCGCAGGTTGGCCTGCCGGATGTGGTCCGTCCAATTAAAACGTTGCACATGGAAACGCGTTTTTTAAAAGATAAAATTTTAAATTGCGTCTCACACAAGACTTGCGCTAGGCGCAGGACTCTGTGTGAGTCACAAGTCCACGTGTCAGGCACTCATTGGAGTGCCTGACGCGATATGGCCAATGTGTTGGATGCACGTGGCGCGCTTAGCGCAGCCGCCGCGTCTGGCGCAAATTCCGAAATATTCCAGAATATTCCTTTTTTATGTTACGCGTACTTTCAAGATGCCTTTTTTATCCCTAAAAATCCGGAGATCGAATTTTCCGGGTTAAAAATCTGATTTATGGGTAAAAGATAAAAATAAAAGCTTTTAGGAAAATATTTATCAAAACAACAAATATTAAGAAAATATTTATCAAAACAATAAATATTTGAAAAATATTTATGAAAATAATAAATATTCAGTTGAGCTTTTAAAATGGACTTTTAAAAAAAACATCACGGGTTGAACTTATAATTAATCATCATGAATGATTAATTGGGCTTTTATGATATTATTTTAAAACACATATTGCCTGGTTATTCGGACTGCTCCTCCATTGGGCCATGCCAACTAAGGCCGCGGTATATTTCATCATTGGACCCTTAAATGGGGAGACACGATTATGTGTCTACACCCTAATTAAGTTAATCTTGTATGGTAGTTTTCTTCTATTGAGTTTTAACCTGTTTGTGACTTGTTTAGTAGGTTACTTATGATACGTGTTACAATGTGATTGGTTCACTTTTTTTTTTGCGTTTTTTTCATATCCTTGATTTTAATTCCAATTTTCACATAAATATTAAAAGGAGGATTTTTCATTGCATGCCCACCACCCCTACTCCTTCTTCCTCACCAACCTAGCCACCACTACCACCCACCTCTCCCCTGCCCCTGCATTCCCACCAGCAGCATCCCCCACCCCACTCCACCCCTCCTCTCCCCCCGCCGCATTTCCACCAAGCACCCCCCCACCCCTCCTCTGCTCCCGTTGTGTTCCCACCAAGGCACCCCCACCCCCCCACCCCCTCCTCTCCCCCTGCTGCGTTCCTACCCATGCCCCCCGCAGCCCCCCACCCCTACCCCCTGCAGCAGCTTCCCCCACCCCACTCCACCCCTTACCCTGCTGCGTTTCCCCCAAGAACACCCCCACCCCTACCCCAACCCTCCCCGCCCCCTTTGCGTTCCCCACTCCTCCCCCCGCGGCCCCTACCCACCCCACGCAGCCCCCACAGTGCTGCCACCCCCCCTCCCCACCCCCACCCTCGCCTCCTACTCCTCTTCCCTTCTCATCTCCCTTCTTCCTAGCCCAAAGCCCCCTCCCCAGTTAAGTACAACGCAACCCAAAGTTAGGGTTTAAGGTTGTGGGTTGGGTGGTGGGTGAATCAGATGGTTATGGTGGGGGTTTCGATTAGTGGTTTGTGGGTGGTGATGCTAGTGGATTGGGTTGTGGTTGTTGGAGGGAGGTGGTGGGTGAGAATTAAAAGAGAAAATAAGAAGTAAAAAAGTTAAATTAAAACGTAAATTAAAACAAAAAAACCTGTTGTTCAGGTTGTAATTATTTTGACTCGTTAGAAAAGAATAGTCCTACAAGCCTAACTCAATCAGGGATAATCAAAAGGTAGACTTAAAATGGGAAGACCGTCCAAAGGTTGACTTATTTAAAATAATTTTTCCTTAATTCTTATATGTAGCCCTAAGGGCTACATATAACATCTGCCTTTTCTTTTTCTTGTTTGCTTTTTTCGTTGTGCTTATGAGTTATTACCGCCTTGTGTATTAGTCTATGGTCCAAGCGAGTCTACTTGCTCGTTCGACTAAAAGAGGCGGAGTTGCGATCCCTATCACTAACGGTACTTGACTATGCGGCTTAGTAATACAACTAAAAATCTCTCTCGATGGCAATGTAATTTCTAATAAAATAAACAGTGGACTGCCTAACTGAAGCTTTTCCACTAAAGAGTTAGAAATAAATGAATGAGATGCTCTAGAATCAAATAACACTTTGACAGACAGAGATTAATGAAAAAGGTTCCAACTACCAACTCAGATACATTCTCAGCCTCACGGCGGTTCATGACGAAAACTCTACCTTTAATCTGATTCCTCATCCCTGGTTTAACACCGACATTCGAAGAAGCCGACTTTTGTTGATCATTTTGAGGGACCTTATTATTCGGGTCGGGGTTTGATTGCGGGTTCTCCACCGACTTTTCTAAAGCACTCATACTCCGGTGCCCTAATTTCGATAATAACGGTCGGTACGTCACCAAGTTACCCTCACAATCCTTCCCGAGGTGGTTCTTATCACACCTTTTGCGAGAAAAATGGTTCTCTCGGCTTTCTTCCCATTCTCTTGGTTCCCATTTGGCTTTCGATTAGGGTACCTATTGTCTTTCTCGGTTTGGTTAGAACCGAGATTGGGCTTAGGCTTCTTATCTCCACTATGTTGACTCCCATTTCCATTATACTTCCTCTTTTCCCCAGCGGAGTTCCCTTCAAGCTCTATTCCTTTAATCCCATATAAGTGAGCAGCTCTACCATAAATTTCATCAAGAGTCTCAAAAGGTACCCATCCCGACTTACTTTGTAGGGTTAAGGCTAACCCTTGCTCAAACCTTTGGGCCTTCAAAGCTTCAGACGGTACTATCTCAGGTGCGAACCTCATTAACTCCAAAAATTTGCTATAATATTCATTAACAGACATAGTCCCCATCCTCGGATTAGTGAACTCCATAGCATTTTCCTTCCTTAAGTAGGGAGGGTAAAACTTAGTCCTCAAGGCATCTTTAAACTCATTCCACCCAAAGTTCGGATCCTCTAATAGATCGTCTTTCCTTTCTTTCCACCATAGGTTTGCCTCATCTCTCAAATAATAAACAACATTATTAACTCTAAGGTTTTCAGGGCACACTATGGCATCAAAAAGCTTATTAAAATCCCGGATCCAGTTTCCTAAGCTAGCTGGGTCCTCTTTCCCATGGTAAGTCAGGGGTTTGACTGCTGCTACCCTCTTAAAGACCTCACCAAAGCTATCGGTTTCACTCTACGTGGTTTCTTGATCAGCCATCACCTGAGCGATGTTTTCAGTTATCTTTGCTAGCCTTCTAACCATATAACTCATACTCCTTGTCCTTCTTTCTGCCATTCTGCTAGAAGTAAGAGTGTTTGAGTAAAATATCAACTAACATTCATAGAATATGTGTGTAACTACCAAATAATACAATGAACATGTAAGTATACAACTAGTTTAAAACATAACAATTACATATTCCATATATCATGGCCAAATATTAGGCCTTATACATAACAACTACTAGAACATTTGAGTGTATCAAAATATCCTTAAGACAAGTAGGCCGTTTCATGGACAAAACAAACTATATATGTCTACGGTTACTGGAGACTTCAAACTCTGGGTAGCCCGCCTCAATAACATTCCTCAACTCGTCAATGGCCATATAATTAATCAGATTAGATCGACCTGGGTATTCTCGAGGGGGTATATTATGGGCTATCAGGCTCAGATGAAGCTTCATATCCATATTGTCAACTGAAGAAATCGTGGATACTGGGCTAGGTAGGTCAATCTCAATGGCACCCCCACCCATTTGGGCCCCATTTATCTCTATATACATTAGTTCAATACCAAAATGATGAATAGTGGCTAACCATACTCCCTGTAACTCATTTTATCCCTGTTCCACTCCCTATTTGGTAAGACTACATTAGCATACTTATCATAGAGGGTTTGGTATTTGGGTGTCTGAGGAAGGTGAATTAAGGCTAATAGAACTCAGTAGGGTTCTTCACTGACCCATGGCTCCCAGTAAAAGGCATTAATATCACTGGCCTCAACAACATCAACTATAAATTCAGGGACCGTTTTTCCTTCCAAAAGAAGTTCTTCAGAGTAATACATGTCCCTCATGTGGTTAATCATCTTAACAAAATTATTCATTAAGAATATAATACACATACTACTACTATTTGCTCGTCAATGCAATATGACTTCCTTGCTTATCCCATACATAGGGAATAACATAAACCTTTTCCTCTACTTCCAACAACAATCATATAAAAGCAAGAAGAATTGAGATTTTACAAGAATAATATCATAAGAGTAATACTAATTTATGTTAACTAAGTATGGTCCAAGATTTATACTAAATGCACCACTATGGCTTAAAATATTTATTTTGAAGTTTTCAAAGTGTACTTGATTTCAATATATAAAATAGTCAAGGTGATTATAGTCCCAGGTAAGGAAGTTACCCACAACGTTGGGGAGAGCCTTCCTAATCCTGAGACGAGCTTGTCACTCCAACACATCTACACCCTTCATCTTTCCAAATAATAAAAAGAATACTACCATTTTTTGTGGCACTAGCAAGATGCATCTACACAAATCGTAACGAAAGAAAGCAATAAACTTGACAACAACAATTTATAATGCAAATGCGAAACTCTATATGCCCATCTTATGTCTACCCATCAATTTTAATGTTCAACTTTTATCTTTTCTAAACCTGAAAAACTGATACCGTTTTGTAATACCCCAAATTACTCACTATAAAACAATATAGTAGATAAATAATATTTGAGTAATTTAGGAGTATTACCACCACGTGACTATCACACTTTCGACAACTAACTACTAAAATAATAACTTGCAGCGGAAGACTTTAACCAAAATAATAATAACTCTTTATTATTAGAAAGAAATATTATCTCAAACTTAAAATAAATAAAACATCCTAAACTAGGTGAAGATCCCCTTCCTTGTATGCTCCCATGCACATCCAAAGTTCACCTGCAAAACTGCTTACCAAAAGGTACACAAGGCAAAGCCAAAACGGAAAAAGGAAATACGCGTTAGTATAAAACTGAGTACGAAATGTACTAGATAGTAACACATTTGCTAGTTCATAATAATTTACATTTTGAAAACTCCATCACTAATAATTCAACGATAACTTTTAAGAACAAACTCTTTCCAAATAACTTGGATTAAAATGATCTTGAAAACAATTCCTTTTCTTATCTCCCCTTCCTTTACCTATGTGTGCACACCCCCAAGCTAGTCATCCCATCACGGATCTATATCAAGGGGTAACAATAATTACCAACAAGTGGACTTAGAAGCATGAACCCTTCTTAAAATTAATCAAGTGGTAAATAATAATATGACTTAGTAAAAGTCATAGACAATTCTCCTTTTCTCATAAACAACTTTTGAACACACAAAGTTCATAAAATCAATCAAACCATTCATTGTAATAATAATTTAAATTTCCAAAAAGGATATAAAAAACGTTCATATAATATGATTGATAAATTCATTCCTTCTTTTCATTTCCAAAAGTGAAAAATAAAAATGTTGTAACCATTTTAAACTTAAATTTCTAAGTCAATTCAACCATTAAATCAACAAAAAACTTTAACACATAAAACCACATATCAAAAGATCTAGCTAGCTACATAACGTACTGATACGCTCAAGTTATGCGATGTTTTTGTGGTATTTTAGGTACACTTTGCTAGGGGATTTATTTGTAATTGTTAATGTTGCATGTAAATCGACCTTAGCGGAAGTTCGGAATTTTATATATTAATTATTGTTAAAGTTGTAAGTTCCGAGCTTTTGGAAGCATGAATGGTTCCACAACATCGTCTCACCAACCAAGCTCCGCCACAACTAAGCTCCGCCACAACCAAGCTCCGCCACAACCAAGCTCCAAGCAAGCCAGCACAAGCATCGCCCATGTGCGCGCCCAGCAGCACCCAGCCCAGCTCGCCCATCGCAGCAAGCACTACCGCAAGCCTTGCGCGCGCCCAGCAGTATGCTCGCCCAGCGATCCCGCATCGCCAGCCCAGCGCGCGCTCGCAGCAAGCAGGGCCGAGGCAGCTCGCACCTCGCGAGCTAGGTCGCACCTCGCGACCTGCCTGCTCGCACCTCGCGAGGTTCTTCGCACGGTGCGACCTCTTGGCCTGCCCCAGCTCTTTAGCTCGTGTTGGAGGCAGCAACTCTTCGCACGGTGCGACCTACTTCGCACCTCGCGACCCCTAGGTCGGTGTAAGTGTCGGCTGACTTTTGAGCCTTAGTATAAATACTAAACTTTGTTTTTGGACCTTGGGGGACACACACTTGAGGAGAGAGAATATCCAACACTCCATTCTTCTCTTCTTATCTTCTCTTTTTAGTTTTTATTTTCTAGTTTAGTTTTTAGGGATTTCAATTATGGAATTGGCTATTGCTATGCCGATTGTAGCTTGAACCGTTCTTGAACGAGATTAATATGAAGCTTCAAGCATTATTGTGAGATATTTCCTCTCTATTTAGTTCCTTTGATTATGGTTTAATTTCTATGCTTGCTTTCTATGATTTTTGCATGATTATGCTAGGAATATTACTAGTTTGATTGTGTAATTAATCTAATGCTAGATTTAAGAATAGAATCAGATTGTTTTATTCTTTTATCAATTGGTAGCAAACTAGGAAGTAACTTAGATGCAGATCGTCTTGGTTATTTCTTGGGGAAATTGAATCAATTGTTGAATGTTTATCGCTTGTATGACGTTAGCGTGTCCGTTGGTTCTCTCGTGTTTATTCGTTGCTATTGGATTGAACTTAGACGCGATCGGACTAGGTTATCCTTTAGTTAGGGTTTTATAGTCACGGCGATCGTGCTATTCAACTAGGAATAAGGAGAACACGAGATTAATTCTCAGCAATAGATAATTAAGGAAATAATTAGAGTGAAGGTTCAAGGATCGATAATGAATTGAAGTGGATGTTAATCGGATTCAAGATCTTCCCATATTGATTTCTCATTTTATTTAGTTGCTAGTTAATTTTAGTTTGTTTAAAACTCTATTTGAAAACCCCCCTTGTTATTAGGTTACTTGACCTTTAGAGTCATCTAGGTATTGATTCACGCTAGATATTAAACTTGTCCCTGTTTCCCTGTGGATACGAACCTTACTTCCCTTCTACATTTAATTGTAAAAGAGAGTAGGAGAAATTTTATCTTTGGCCGGGTGCGGTGCACAACGACACATCCGCGCCCGCCCAAATTTTGGCGCCGTTGCCGGGGAAACGGTGTTACTAGTTTGTATTTTGTGTGTTTTTGGATTGTATTGCTTGTGCTCTTTGTTTATGGTTAACACTCGTACTACTAACAAAGAATCTTTGCATTACGATCCCGAATTAGAATTGACTCTTTTCAGGTGGAGAAACATTCTGCGAGAAAATTTTCAAGAATCATCTTTTAACGTTGAAGTGGAGGAAGAGATGCCTCCGAGAATTGAAACTCGTACCTTGAGGGAGCTCACGGCTCCTAACCTTGATCAACAACCATTGTGCATCTCATTTCCGGCTCTTGATGAAGGCACTAATTTTGAATTGAAATCGGGGTTGATACACTTACTTCCTTCGTTCCATGGGCTCAATGGAGAAGATCCAAACAAATTTCTTTCGGAGTTTCACGTGGTTTGCACTAGCATGAAACCAAGTGGAGCAAAGGATGAACAAATCAAGTTGAGAGCTTTTCCTTTTTCTTTGAAGGATGCAGCTAAAGATTGGTTATATTATCTTCCTCCTGGTTGCATTTCCACTTGGGTTGAAATGAAGAAGCGATTTCTTGAGAAGTTCTTTCCAGCTTCTAAGTCATCAACATTAAAGAAGGAAATCAACAATATTGGCGTAAAACACGATGAGTCTTTCTACGAATATTGGGAGAGGTTCAAGAGACTTTGTGCTAGTTGTCCATATCATGGCTATTATGATGAAGACCTCATTTTGTACTTTTACAATGGTTCTTCTGACGAAGATGTGCGAATGGTGAATCTTGCTAGTGGAGGTTCTTTCATAAACAAAACCCCAACTTCGGCTAGAGAACTCATTGAAGAACTAGGCGAAGGCTCGAGACGAGTTCAGTAGAAGATCGAATCATCGTAGAACAAATGTTGAAAGTCCGGGTTCTAGCTCTTCAAAGACCGAGGATCAACTACAAGCTCTTACATCGATGATGCGTGAGTTCATGGTAAAGAACAATAGAGTTCAACAGGTAAAAGTTTGTAGAATTTGTTCTTTAGATCATCATACTGATGTTTGCCCTCAAATGCAAGAAGAATTTAGGGAAGAGGTCAAAGCTGTAGGTTTTCATGGCCAACAAGCATTACAGAGACATGATCCCTACTCCTATGCTTCCGAGCAAGGGAGGAGAGATCGATCTAACTTCAGATTTGGCAATCAACATCAACAACAACACTATAACAGGCCACAACCACACCCTTATCCTAGGCCCCAAGGCCAAGACTCGAGCTCTAGCATGTCCACTGAAGAATTGTTAAATGTTTTAACTAAAAATGTGACTAACATGCAGGGTAACATGGTGCAGTTCCAAGAGGAAACTCGATCGAGCATCAAGAACTTGGAGAACCAAGTAAGCCAAATTGCGGGGAGCCGTAACCAAGTTAGAGGCTAGGGATTCGATGAGGTTGCCATCCCAAACAGAACTCAACCCTAAAATGAACGTGAGTGCTATCACATTGAGGAGTGGAGCGGAAATTGCAAGCAAAGAGAGGTTGGTGGTTCGAGACAAAGAGATAGTGGAAGAGGTGATCGAGCATGAACCGACAACAGATTGTAAATCATTGCCACCTCAACAAGAGGAGAAAGTCAAAAAATCACCTCCTCCACCATATGAACCAGAGCCACCATTTCCCGAGGCATTGAGAGAAACCCGCAATGCAAAGCGCAACAAAGACATTTACGAAATCTTTCGTAAATGTGAGGTAAACATTCCCCTTTTTGATGCTTTAAATCAAGTACCTAGGTATGCTAAGTTCCTTAAAGAATTGTGTACTTCGAAAAGAAAGCAAAAACGAAAGGGAGTGCAAAAAGTAAAGGCTAGCGAGCATGTCTCTGCTATCTTTCAAAAGAAATTACCTCGAAAGTGCAATGACCCAGGCATGTTTACCATCCCATGTACTATAGGTGACACCATGTTTCCTAAAGCCATGTTAGACTTAGGTGCGTCAATTAATGTGATTCCATATTCATTGTATAAGTCTTTGAAACTTGGCAATTTGCATGAAACTGGTGTGGTGATTCAATTAGCTGATAGATCCAATGTTTATCCTAGGGGTAAATTAGAGGATGTGTTAGTTAAGGTTGGGAAATTGAAGTTTCCTGCTGATTTTTATGTTTTGGAGATGGAACCTGATAAGCATGCAGCCCCCATCCTTTTGGGGCGACCTTTCTTGAAAACATCTTGCACTAAAATTGATGTTTGCGCTGGTTCTTTGACCATGGAATTTGAGGGAAAGGTAGAGGCGTTTAAAATCAATGATTCTAAGCCTTTGATTAAGGATGATAACCTTCTTTGCTCTATTAACATTGTTGACTCTGTTTTGCATGATGTTCTTGATATTGAGCAGGTTGATGAGTCGATTAATGTTGATGATGTCTTGGTTGAGGATTGTGCGTCTCCTACTAACATGCAGGTTATGGTGCCGGAGTTGAAAGAGCGGAAAAAGCCTCCTGATTTACCACCTTGTTTTGAAACTGTACCACTAAAGATGCATTGCAAGACTTCTTCTCAATTTGTTTTGCAGGTACTTGCATTGGAGGCTGACATGGAGCCACCATTGTCACATATGGAGCACAAGCCCAATTTTTGAGCTTAAGGTATTAAGTCGAGCTAACGACTTTAAACAATAGCGCTTCTCGGGAGGCAACCCGTGACCCCTTTATTTTCTTTCTTTTCCTTTATTTTCTCATCAAATTTCCACCACCACAACAAATTTTCTTTCACCCACCGCCCACCCACTAAAAAGATCCACAACCAATCTTAATCCAATTGGAACCAAAATCCACAAAAGAAAACCCGTTGGGAGGACTTCAATAGCTAGGAGTTGGTAACACTAGAGGATTGAGATTGTTAATGTATCTTTTCGATCTCTTAAATTAGGTGCAAATCTCAAGAATTTAAAATTTTGAATTTGTCATTTGTTTGAGTGATTCGAGGGAGAGGGTTGTGAGTTGAGTTGTGAGATTTGAGATGGTGTTGTTAAGAAATTTGAGTTTGACGGATTGTTTGGTCATGAGTCTTGAGCATTCGATCTCCGGTTTACCCGATTTTCGATTTTCCCCCCCATTTTCAGTTTACTTTTTCTTTTAATTGTCGACACATTGAGGACAATGTGTAGTTTAGGTAGGGGGGAGAGTATTCTCATTCTCATGTATCTATGTTGTATATATTACTTTTAATTTGAAATGAAAAAAAAATGAAAAAAATTGAGAAAAACAAAAAAAATATAAAAAAAAAGTGATGAAATGAAACCGGCTGAGTTGAAAACCCACAAGGGTGGGCGACTCGGGCAAAATTGGGGGCTCGGATAGGTCGAAAACCCGAAAGGGCGGCCTATGCAAAAAAGAGCTAGTTGAGCGGGTAAGATGGAGAGATAAAAAAAAAATGTGAGAAGCTAGGATGAAAACCCGAAAGGGCTCCTAGGCAAAATGAGAGATTAAGAGAGAATTTTGTACTTTGAAAACTCATTTGCCGGAGATGGTGTCATAAGGTGGAAAGCGTTTTCGGGTTTGGGTTGGTTATTTCATCCCTGATTTTGTGAAGATTTATTTTGGCTTTCACATTCTTTTGGTTGATTGTTTGTTTTTGGGAGTAAGCATGGAATTTATCCCTTTTTGTCTTTGTTCCATGGCTTGCTATTCTAATTTAGTTGTAGTAGTAGTAGTTTTAGGTCATCTTTTGAGGTTTGGGAGAGTTTGGTAGTTCGGTGTGTCGTGGTGGCATTTTGATTCTTGTTGGTGTTGTTGGTTAAACTTGTTGGCGTCTTTGGTTATTATTGTTGTCGCGTCTTTGTATATTTCGGGTGAGCTTGAATCTAAGTGTGGGGGAATCATCATCCCTTACGTTTAGGTTTTGAGCGTATTTTGTTAAGATGTGATAATGATGGTGTAGTTGATGGGGAGTGTAGGTTGGTGTCGATGGCTTGGGCGATGATTTAATTGGTATTTCTCATTTTTGAGTTTACTCGAGGTCGAGTAAAGTTCAAGTGTGGGGGTATTTGATACGCTCAAGTTATGCGATGTTTTTGTGGTATTTTAGGTACACTTTGCTAGGGGATTTATTTGTAATTGTTAATGTTGCATATAAATCGACCTTAGCGGAAGTTCGGAATTTTATATATTAATTATTGTTAAAGTTGTAAGTTCAGAGCTTTTGGAAGCATGAATGGTTCCACAACATCGTCTCACCAACCAAGCTCCGCCACTAACCAAGCTCCAAGCAAGCCAAGACAAGCATCGCCCATGTGCGCGCCCAAGAAGACACCCGGCCCGGCTCGCCCATCGCAAAGAAGCACTACCGCAAGCCTTGCGCGCGCCCAGCGATGCATGCTCGCCCGGCGATCCCGCATCGCCCGGCCCAGCGCGCTCGCAGCTGGCGGGCGGCGGCGGCTCGCACCTCGCGAGCTAGGTCGCACCTCGCGACCTGCCTGCTCGCACCTCGCGAGGTTCTTCGCACGGTGCGACCTCTTGGCCTGCCCCGGCTCTTCGGCTCGTGTTGGGAGGCAAGAACTCTTCGCACGGTGCGACCTACTTCGCACCTCGCGACCCCTAGGTCGGTGTAAGTGTCGGGCGACTTTTGAGCCTTAGTATAAATACTAAACTTTGTTTTTGGACCTTGGGGGACACACACTTGAGGAGAGAGAATATCCAACACTCCATTCTTCTCTTCTTATCTTCTCTTTTTAGTTTTTATTTTCTAGTTTAGTTTTTAGGGATTTCAATTATGGAATTGGCTATTGCTATGCCGGTTGTAGCTTGAACCGTTCTTGAACGAGATTAATATGAAGCTTCAAGCATTATTGTGAGATCTTTCCTCTCTATTTAGTTCCTTTGATTATGGTTTAATTTCTATGCTTGCTTTCTATGATTTTTGCATGATTATGCTAGGAATATTACTAGTTTGATTGTGTAATTAATCTAATGCTAGATTTAAGAATAGAATCAGATTGTTTTATTCTTTTATCAATTGGTAGCAAACTAGGAAGTAACTTAGATGCAGATCGTCTTGGTTATTTCTTGGGGAAATTGAATCAACTGTTGAATGTTTATCGCTTGTATGACGTTAGCATGTCTGTTGGTTCTCTGTGTTTATTGCTGCTATTGGATTGAACTTAGACGCGATCGGACTAGGTTATCCTTTAGTTAGGGTTTTATAGTCACGCTGATCGTGCTATTCAACTAGGAATAAGGAGAACACGAGATTAATTCTCAGCAATAGATAATTAAGGAAATAATTAGAGTGAAGGTTCAAGGATCGATAATGAATTGAAGTGGATGTTAATCGGATTCAAGATCTTCCCATATTGATTTCTCATTTTATTTAGTTGCTAGTTAATTTTAGTTTGTTTAAAACTCTATTTGAAAACCCCCCTTGTTATTAGGTTACTCGACCTTTAGAGTCATTTAGGTATTGATTCACGCTAGATATTAAACTTGTCCCTGTTTCCCTGTGGATACGAACCTTACTTCCCTTCTACATTTAATTGTAAAAGAGAGTAGGAGAAATTTTATCTTTGGCCGGGTGCGGTGCACAACGACACATCCGCGCCCGCCCACGTACCTTGATCTTGCACAAAGAGTATACTAGTATCTTCACTTAGTCTTATTGTAGACACATAATCGTGTCTCCCCATTTAAGGGTCCAATGATGAAATATACCGCGGTCTTAGTTGGCATGACCCAATGGAGGAGCAGTCCGAATAACCAGGCAACATGTGTTTTCAAATAATATTATAAAAGCCCAATTAATCATTCATGATGATTAATTGTAAGTTCAACCCGTGAAATGGTTTTTAAGTCCATTTTAAAAGCCCAACTGAATATTTATTGTTTTAATAAATATTTTCTTAAAAGCTTTTATTATTATCTTTTACCCATAAATCAGATTTTTAACCCGGAAAATTCGATCTCCGGATTTTTAGGGATAAAAATGACATCTTAAAAGCACGCGTAGAATAAAAAAACGAATGTTCTGGAATATACGCTGGACGCGGCGGCTGCGCTCAGCACGCCACGTGCGTCCAACACATTGGACAGATCGTGTCAGGCGCGCCAATGAGCGCCTGACACGTGGACTTGTGACTCACACAGAGTCTTGCGCCTGGCGCAAGTCCTATGTGAGACGCAAGATAAAATTTTATCTTTTTGAAAATGCGTTTCCCCGTGTACCGTTTTAACAGGACTGACCACGTCAGGCAGACCAATCTGCGCCTGACGCGTGTCCGCGCGCCTGCCACGTAGGACTGCGCCTGGCGCAGGGCTTGCGTGGAGCGCACGTCTTGATTTGCCTATAAATACGGGCTGATTTCCCGAATCATGGACAGCTTCGAATTATTTTTTTTACGCACACATATACTCTCGAATACTCCGAAACATACTTCGAATACTCTGAAACATACTTCGAATACAAAACACTCAAACACTTTTAATTTTCCAAATCAATTATTGTTCCTGATCCTACTATATTCCTGGTTCCAAGATTGCTTCGCCTGAAGGTCACTACGCTCTTCGATCTAAACCGCATAGGTATAATCCTGAGCGCCCTTGAATAATTATATTTATTTTATTGAAGTTACTAACATTTTATTGTCATGATGTAGATTTCTAATTAATAATCGCGTCTTGTTGTAAATTCTAACCTCTTTTCTTCTATTTTCTAGTATATAATATTCTTGATATTATGATTGTCCCGCATGCCTTTTTTATCACCCACATGTTATTATGCTAAATAAGACCTAAAGAATTGTTCTCATTAATTCAGATAATTTGGACAACCTGTTAGGAACCTTGTAAAATGATTGTATAATAACTGATCACTAAATAATTAGTCTTTTGATGTGTTTCCTGAACCAATTTAGATTAATTGTTTTAGGGTGTTTAAAATATTGTTTGATTATTCTATTGCATAAAATCTGTTGTGTATCGTTATTTAGTAGAGGCCAGCAATGGGCAATATAGTTCCTGACTATATTTGTACCCTTACTCCCGAACTCGATCTATGGTTCCTAACCATCTATGGAGTCATGACGGGGAAATCTACATTGGATAAGTCCCTAAGATGTCCCTTCCGTTTCAATATCCAATTAGGTTTATGATTCTTCCTCTAAAGAATTGTTGGCGACTTCTTTCAAAACGTATTTTTTAATAAAACCTTAACAATGGGGTAGTCAAATAAACGCGCTCACACCGCGTGTAAGCATTAAAAGAATTAAAAATCCACGCCTACAATTTGGCGACTTCACTGGGGAGGATTTTATAAAAATTATTTTTTTTAAATGAGTGGGTGAAACTTGAAAAATACGATTCATTCTTATTTTATGCCTTAGAATAATATATTGTTTTGCATTTGCATGGCTATTGTTCAGCCATCATAAGGAAAATCTACCTTGCCTCATTAGCACTTGTTCTATGTGTGAGGTCACCCCCGGGGGGTTTGCGCTTTGTCCTTCCAAAAAGCTTCCTGAGCGATAGTGTTGGATCTTAGTCATAAGCAAACCTACCCAACCATGGCATTGTTCTCTTGTTCCTGACTTGAGACTGGAGTGCGTCCTACACGTGGCCACCTCTTTAAGCAGGGGTAAGAAGCGTGGGATCAATCTCTTAGTCATGGACCCTTTTCAGCCTTAACCTAAACTTGACCAATAGTTGAATGTAGAACTGGACTTTAGGTTGAGAACTTTTGCATCCATGTTACTTGACATTTATGTGTGATTGCAATTTTTGCCTGATCATATTTTATTAACATGTTGATATGTGTTGCGCTTAAAAATAATACAATTCGCGTCTAAAAACTGTCGTCGTTTTCGCCCGAACGTTCGTCAAATTACCAATATGCATGCCGTAGAGCATTGCGCCAAACGCATTAAGTTGCGCCTGGCGCAACACTCCTGCGCCAGACGCAAAGCCCGCGTGCCGCGCACATCTGTTGCGTGACATGCAGTCTTTTCGTCCCATGCAAATTGGTCTTTAGAACACTGTTCGCGTCAATAATTTGCGTCAATTAGTGCGTCTTAAACTTAGTGCGTCCTAAACAGTCAATATAATCAGTGCGTCCGTCTTCGCGTCTTGAAATCATACCAGATTTATCAAAATATCGTCTAAACTGTCACGAACACGAGGGCGGGCTCAGCACGCTAGACGCATGAGGATGCGCCTGACGCTGTTGGCCCGCGCCAGACGCACCACACTGCGCCACACACAGTATTGTTACGTGGCGTATTGTTGTGCATCTCTCGTTTTCCGTCACTTTAGGCAATGTGGTGATCAATCCCGTATAATAATTCGTGCATTCGAGTCATGGATATCTCGTGTCTAACTTCACCAAAAAAAAGAGATTCTTTGTTTTCTTTTAGAGTTCTATCATCATTATGTCTCATCTAGGTGCATGGTCATATTTTTTTTTTTTTTGGACAAAGTCGGATATTCCTATCCTCCCAACAACTTACCCCATTTTTATCTTTTAAAAAAAAATTGATCTTTCCTATTTTTCTAAAACTGCATTTTAATTGGTGACAGACTCTTGCCAATATATCATTATCCATTTTCCTCCACAAAATAAATTCATCATTATCCATTTTCCTCCACAAAATAAATTCATCATTATCCATTTTCCTCCACAAAATAAATTCATATATCATTATCCATTTCCATTCACAAACATATTTACTTCCATAAATATCCTCTCCTTTTGGCAGGAGTTTCGAATAAATTAAAATGATCTTTTAAAAACAAATATTTTCATTCCTCATCCTATCCATTTTTGGAGTGTGTCCTAAGTCAACGTGTCCTTGTCAAACAGGGTAATTGAGAAAACAGTCCCGATAGCTCGTCTGCGTGCGCGAAAGGCTAGATCTGTTCCACCGGCTAAAAAACGGTCAACTGTTGAAGCAACAATGGGTGACGAAAAGGTTGTTGAGCTGACTAACATCATTGAGCGGATGGCTAAGAACCTGGAGGAGGTCACTCTCCGTCTACACCAAGTTGAAAGTGGTGAAAATGCTGGATTCGCCAAACAAATGGAAGATGTTGTTCAAAAAGTCACCAATAGAGAGTCCTACTTCGATTTGGATGAGAACAACAAATTCAAGGAAAAACTACCCGAAAAGTTTTCCACTAGTGACTTTCCTAAGTTCAAGCCTACTGACAATCCCAAGTATCACTTGAGGAACTTCAAGGCCACTACGATCATTAAGTCTGTGGACCCTGAACTTTATCCAACGGTATTCCCGATGTCATTGAACCCTGCCTGTCAAAACTGGTTCTACTCCCTGGACCCCAAACATGTTGAAACATGGGGTGATATCACTAGAGAGTTCATGAAGCAATATGAACATAACACTGTAATCCAAACCTCACTAAGGGAATTGGAAGTGTTGAAGCAAGATAACAATGAAGCCTTTACCACCTACCTTAACAGGTGGAGGGAAAAGTCTGCTTACATGGTCTCCAGACCTACTGACAAGGACCTCGTCCGCATCGTCGTCAACAATTTGTTGCCCTAGTACAAAACTCATCTCAAATACTCCCTCCGTCCCAAAATACTCTTTACAATTTCCTTTTTCATCTGTCCCAGAATACTCTTTACTGACGGGCGCGGATGTGTCGTTGTGCACCGCACCCGGCCAAAGATAAAATTTCTCCTACTCTCTTTTACACTAAGCTAGTATAATGGAAGTATGGGTCGTATCCACAGGGAAACAGGGACGAGTTTAATACTTAGCAGGATTCAAAACCTAGATTAAGCTAAGGGTCGAGAAACCTAATAACAAAGGGGGGTTTCAAGTAGATTTACTAACAAACTAAAACTAACTAGCATATAAATAAAATGAGAAATCAATATAGGAAGATCTTGAATCCGATTAACATCCACTTCAATTCATTATCGATCCTTGAACCTCCACTCTAATTATTTCCATAATTATCTATTGTCGAGAACTAATCTCGCATTCTCCTTATTCTTAGTTGAATAGCACGATCAGCGTGACTATAAAACCCTAACTAAAGGATAACCTAGTCCGATCTGCGTCTAAGTTCAATCCAATAGCAAGCAATAAACACGAGAGAACCAATAGACCCGCTAATGTCATACACGCGATAAACATTCAACAGTTGATTCAATTTCCCTAAGAAATAACCAAGACGATCTGCATCTAAGTTACTCCCTAGTTTGCTACAAATTGATAAAAGAATAAAACAATCTGATTCATATTCTTAAATCTAGCATTAGATTAATTACACAGTCAAACTAGTAACGTTCCTAGCATAATTATGCAATAATCATAAATCACAAGCATAGAAATTGAACCATAATCAAGGAAAATATATAGAGAGGAAAGATCTCACAATAACGGTTGAAGCTTCATGTTAATTTCTTCAAGAACAGTTCAAGCTACAATCCGATAGCATAAACCAAATCCCATAATTGAAATCTCTAAGAAAACTAAGAAAACTAAGAAAGATAACAAAAGTGAGGAAGGAGAATTAAGAGAGGAGTGTTGGAGACTCCCTCTTCCATTTTCAGCTCTGCTCCTTCTTTCCTTCCCCGTCAAATATTAGGTTTTAGGAAGCTTTTAAACTCCGCACAAAACGTGGCCCCAAGCCGACTTAAGCGTCGCGAGTCGCGACACTGGTCGCGAGTCGCGAAGAGCTCACTGCCTTCCCGCACACACATGGCTGGGCAAAGCTGGTCGCGAGCCACGACAATGCTCGCGAGTCGCGAGGGCAGGACTCGCGAGTCGCGACCTCCTTCGCGAGTCGCGAGCCGTCGCGGCAAGCGTGCAATGCTTGCGGTAGTGCTTCGCTTTCGTGTGGCGTGCGAGCTTGCGATGCTTGGTGCCGGCTTGGCGATGCTTTCTTGTGATGGGCGTCTGCCGCGGCTTCGAGCTTGGCTTGGCGAGCTTGTGGTGATGCTTAGCTTGCGGTGATGCTTGGCTCAAATGCATTTCACCTTGAAAGCTCGGAATGCATGACATTAATACAAATTATCTCGCAAAACTCCGAACTTCCGCTAAGGGTTAAATAAAACACGAATGTTAACAATTACAATCAAACCCTTAGCAAAGTGCACCCAAAATAACGTATATACAACGTATAACTTGGGCGTATCAAATACCCCCACAATTGAACTTTACTCGACCTCGAGTAAACTCAAAATGAGGATCACCCAATAAATCATCACCCAAATTATCAATACCAACCTACACTCTCCACCATCTACATCATCATCATCACATCTTAACAACATCCGCTCAAAATCTAAACGTAAGGGACAATAACTCCCCCACACTTAGCTTCGAGCTCACCCGAAAAAATACAAAGACGCGACAACAATAATAACCAAGCAACACCAACAAGTTTAACCAACAACACCAACAAGTATCAAAATGTCAGCTCACGACACACTAAACTATCAGCTCTCCCAAACCTCAAAAGATGACCTACTACTACAACAACTAACTTAAAATAGCAAGCCATGGAACAAAGACAAAAAGGGATAAATTCCATGCTTACTCCCAAAAACAAACAATCAACCAAAAGAATGTGAAAGCCAAAACTAATCTTCACAAAATCAAGGATGAATTCACCAACCATACCCGAAAACGCTTTCCACCTTATGACACCATCTCCGGCAAATGAGTTTTCAAAGTATATAATTCTCTCTTAATCTCTCATTTTGCCTAGGAGCCCTTTCGGGTTTTCATCCTAGGTTCTCACATTTTTTTCATCTCTCTTCTTTTTCCGGCTCACAAAACTCACCCGCTCAACTAGCTCTTTTTTGCATAGGCCGCCCTTTCGGGTTTTCTACCTATCCGAGCCCCCAATTTTGCCCGAGTCGCCCGCCCTTGCGGGTTTTCAACTCAGCGGGATTCACTTCATCACTTTTTTTTTTTAATATTTTTTTTTTCATTTTTTTTTTCATTTTTTCAAATTGAAAGTAATAAATACAACATAGATACATGAGAATGAGAATACCCTCCCCCCTACTTAAACTACACATTGTCCTCAATGTGACGACAATTAGAAGAAAAAGTAAACTGAAAATGGGGGGGGGAAATTTGAAAATCGGGTAAATCGAAGATCGAATGCTCAAAACTCATGACAAACAATCCGTCAAACTCAAATTTCTTAGCAACACCAACTCAAATCTCATAAATCAACTCACAACCCTCTCCCTCGAATCACTCAAACAAATGACAAATTCAAATTTTTAAATTTTTGAGATTTGCACCTAGCTTAAGAGATCGAAAAGATTAATTAACAATCTCAACCCTCTAGTGTTACCAACTCCTAGCTATTGAACTCCTCCCAACGGGTTTTCTTTTTGTGGATTTTGGTTCCAAGTGGATTAAGATTGGTTGTGGATCTTTTTAGTGGGTGGGCGGTGGGTGAAAGAAAATTTGTTGTGGTGGTGGAAATATGATGAGAAATAAAGGAAAAGAAAGAAAATACAAGGGGTCTCGGGTTGCCTCCCGAGAAGCGCTGTTGTTTAAAGTCGTTAGCTCGACTTAGTACCTTAAGCTTAATCATTGGGTTTGTGCTCCATGTGTGACAATGGTGGTTCCATGTCAATCTCCACTTCAAGTACCTGCAAAATTGATTGAGAAGGACTCTTGCAATGCATCGTTAATACCTAGCTTACTACAACATGGTTGAGCATATAACATCAGATTATATCCAAAACCTAGCATTAAGTCAACAACAAACATCAACTAGTAGTACTCCTAGCTAATCCAAGTCATGACCCTTAATATAAATATTTAAAGCTAGACAATAACCAAGATATAGAGTAAATCTTACAATAAACCGTCAAAAGCTTCAATCAACCATTCCCAAGAGAGTTTAAGCAACAAGTTCCATGCTTCTTGTCCAAAATACAAAAGTGAAATACATAGAGCTCAATGGAAGATGAAAACTAGAAACTAAAACAAAAAGGGAATTCTTTATATGAGTGGCCAACCAAAAACAAAGAGCACAAGCAATACCATCCAAAAATCACGCTAAATACAAACAAGTAACACCGTTTCCCCGACAACGGCGCCAAAATTTGGCGGGCGCGGATGTGTCGTTGTGCACCGCACCCGGCCAAAGATAAAATTTCTCCTACTCTCTTTTACACTAAGCTAGTATAATGGAAGTAGGAGTCGTATCCACAGGGAAACAGGGACGAGTTTAATACTTAGCGGGATTCAAAACCTAGATTAAGCTAAGGGTCGAGAAACCTAATAACAAAGGGGGGTTTCATGTAGATTTACTAACAAACTAAAACTAACTAGCATATAAATAAAATGAGAAATCAATATAGGAAGATCTTGAATCCGATTAACATCCACTTCAATTCATTATCGATCCTTGAACCTCCACTCTAATTATTTCCATAATTATCTATTGTCGAGAACTAATCTCGCATTCTCCTTATTCTTAGTTGAATAGCACGATCAGCGTGACTATAAAACCCTAACTAAAGGATAACCTAGTCCGATCTGCGTCTAAGTTCAATCCAATAGCAGCAATAAACACAGAGAACCAATAGACCTGCTAATGTCATACACGCGATAAACATTCAACAGTTTATTCAATTTCCCTAAGAAATAACCAAGACGATCTGCATCTAAGTTACTCCCTAGTTTGCTACAAATTGATAAAAGAATAAAACAATCCGATTCTATTCTTAAATCTAGCATTTGATTAATTACACAATCAAACTAGTAACGTTCCTAGCATAATTATGCAATAATCATAAATCACAAGCATAGAAATTGAACCATAATCAAGGAAAATAGATAGAGAGGAAAGATCTCACAATAACGGTTGAAGCTTCATGTTAATTTCTTCAAGAACAGTTCAAGCTACAATCCGATAGCATAAACCAAATCCCATAATTGAAATCTCTAAGAAAACTAAGAAAACTAAGAAAGATAACAAAAGTGAGAAGGAGAATTAAGAGAGGAGTGTTGAAGACTCCCTCTTCCATTTTCAGCTCTGCTCCTTCTTTCCTTCCCCGTCAAATATTAGGTTTTAGGAAGCTTTTAAACTCCGCACAAAACGTGGCCCCAAGCCGACTTAAGCGTCGCGAGTCGCGACACTGGTCGCGAGTCACGAAGAGCTCACTGCCTTCCCGCACACACATGGCTGGGCAAAGCTGGTCACGAGCCACGACAATGCTCGCGAGTCGCGAGGGCGGCTGGCTCGCGAGTCGCTTCAGCTCGCAGGCGTGCAATGCTTGCGGTAGTGCTTGCCGCCTTGTCTTGGTTGTGCGAGCTTGCGATGCTTAGTGCCGGCTTGGCGATGCCTTTGTGATGGGCGATCTTTGCCGGCTTCGAGCTTGGCTTGGCGAGCTTGTGGTGATGCTTAGCTTGCGGTGATGCTTGGCTCAAATGCATTTCACCTTGAAAGCTCGGAATACATGACATTAATACAAATTATCTCGCAAAACTCCGAACTTCCGCTAAGGGTTAAATAAAACACGAATGTTAACAATTACAATCAAACCCTTAGCAAAGTGCACCCAAAATAACGTATATACAACGTATAACTTGGGCGTATCATTTACACTTCTATTTTTAGATATGACCCACTATTATTTTAATCTTTCTACCTTTAAACCATTGGCCCACACTCTCTCTCCTCCAAATAAATAATACCACTCCTACTACCTACCAACTCTAACCATGACCCACATTCTCTCTCCTTAAAATAAAATAATACTACTTTTACTAACTACTAACTCCTATCACATCTACTTTTCAATAAAATAACCAACGATTTTAAAACAACAACTTATCATCTAAAACTACGTGCCTTGATAAGTGTCAAGAGTATTCTGGGACGGAGGGAGTACTTGGGTATCGATAATTTCACTAAGCTATTCGATATAGGTGTGCAAATTGAAGATGACTTATTGAAAAATGCCCAAAATGACAACGATCGTTATAAGGGTAATAACAACAACAAGAAGAATGATTATGGATCCACTTCTAAAGGTGGAGAGGTGAACCTTCTTGAGGCACCCCAAAGATCCTTCCAGAGGAATATGAGAAGGACATTCACTCCAATAGGCATGCCGTATGCCACCGCTTTCGATCGCCTTAACTCAAAAGGCGCTATGTTTCCCATTGGACCAACTCCCGATCCGGAAGAAAGCAAGAAAAACTCAAATTGGGACAAGAATGCTAACTGCAAGTATCACAGAGGTAATGGTCACAAAACGGAGGACTGTTACAGACTGAAGCATGCCATTCAATACATGATTGATGAAGGTAGACTTCCCATTCCTTCTGCAGGGAAGAAGCCTAACAATCAAGATAGACCATTAAACAAAGTTATGGCTATCTCTGAGGATCAATACTACTATGATCCATCTCTCTTGATCGCACCAATAGGGGATCCTGTCCCCGCTATCATTATTGCTGGCACATCACCAGATATCAATGGTATCTGGGATAGTGATGAAGAAGACGAGTATGTCACAGAAGAAAGTGACTATATCCAGGGAACATGTATCTCTCCACCTCTAGGATTATATGACGATGATGAAATCATTAGTCCTAAAACTGATCGCTTTACTTTAGCAATGGATTGGTACAAAAGTGATGAGGAAGCAGTACAGGTACTTACTCGAAGTGGAAGGCTAACTCGGCCTGTTCAAGATAACCTTCCCACATCATCTGCATCTCCTGAAGGAGTTCTTCTCAAAGAGAACTCCCTCATTCAACAGCTCATGAAAACAAAAGCTGATGTTAAGATTTGGCAATTAATAGCTTCCTCTCATGGGCATCGCATGGCATTAATAAATGCTCTCACAAAGATGAATGTATCATCTGACACTTCTCCTGAAGGATTAGTTAATTTCCTGACTGCTGATAAGCCAACCCAAGGAAATACTATTTCCTTTACTAATGTTGACCTTCCTTTTGAAGTAAGCAAGCACAACAAGGCCCTACATCTTACTGTAGCATGCATGGGCATGAATGTCCCAATGACATTAGTGGACAATGGATCTGCCATTAACGTGTGTCCATTACGAACTGCGAGCCCCTAGGTTTTAAAGATGAGGATTTCAGTCCCTCCCATCAAGGCATCCGAGCATACGATAATTCTCGTCGTCAATCCTTGGGAACTATAGCCCTAAACATCTCTGCAGGGGTTATAGAAAAGCGCACGATTTTCCAGGTCATTGATATCAAGGCCTCATTCAACTTACTATTAGGACGACCATGACTTCATGAGCTTGGTGCGGTCCCATCTTCCTTGCATCAAAAGGTTAAGATGATTGTGGATGGCATTCCCATAACTCTCGATGCCTCTACAATGAAAGTACAAGTAATAGACAAACCTCTCATCCACATAGACCATGATGAGGAGGATGAAGATCTTTGAGGATTCGTTCCCGAAGAAGTAGCCCTCATTGAAGAGGATTCAGCGCCATTTGATTTTGATTGCTTCTCCAATCTAGCAGCCAACTATATCATGCGCAAGAAGGGACATTTCCCAGGCATGTCACTGGGTAGTAAGAAGTCTAGAGCACCTCCTATCACTGACTCTAAGTCAGTAGAAAATTTGTTTGGCTTAGGATACAAGCCCACCAGGAAAGAACTCAGAGAACGTATTGCACAACGCATGGCATACTGCAATACCAGGGACAAGGACAGTATCCCTTTTCCTCCCTATCAACCCACTTTGAATGGGCAGTTTCTGAGAGAAGGAGAAGATTATCCTTGCTATGAATTCCCTGAACCATTCTATCAGGCTCAGGAGGGAGTGATCTACCTCGGATTTGAAATATATTATGGATTGTCACTTTCTAGAAGAAGGGATTCCTGATCCCAAAATTAAACAGTTCACTGAAGACTGTTTAGACTACAAGGCATTGGGACATCTATTCGGTCAAGAACGAGTCAAATGCCCAAATAATACTGCTCATATCCAGGCTGTGCTACAAAATGAGGACTTCGACCTCGCTATGCTAATCACTCCCCGCAAGTGGCATCATGCAAGGATGGAGGAAGACTATCAAGCCGACTACTCCGGACGGAAGAAAATGATCTTCACCACTGGGGAAGGGCCGATGTTTGAAGAGTCCGAGTCATCCGAGTCGAGTCTTGAGTCCGAGTCTGTTGAGTCTAGTATCCTAGTGAGGACTATTTCTAAGCCTCGTTAATTCTAGTGTCCAAGTAGAGTCTTTAGTTTTTCGCTGAGTCATTGTTCAACTCTATGATTTTCGATTTCAATAATATGAACTCATTTGCTTATGACTTGTGCAATATCTCTTCTTCTTCTTCTCCTTCTCCTTCTGATTGCAACAATGAATCTGAAAAAGAAATAATTAAAGCAATGGAAGAACATGAAAATAAGACTCCAATCATTGAAGAAACAGAAAAAATTAATCTTTCAGATGATAATGAACCAAAGGAGGTAAGAATTGGATTAACTTTAAGCGAATACGAACGCACTCAATTAATCAAAACGTTAGTTGAATATATCGACGTATTCGCATGGTCCTACCAGGACATGCCAGGCATTGATCGCGAAATTGCTCAGCATACCATTCCCCTAATCGAAGGGATGAAGCCTGTCAAACAAAAGTTGCGCAGAATGAAACCAGATGTAGCTCTCAAAATCAAAGAAGAAGTCATCAAACAACTTAATGCAGGTTTTATAAAAGTCGCTAATTACCCTGACTGGATTGCTAACGTTGTGCATGTGCCTAAAAAGGATGGGAGAATTAGGATGTGCGTCGACTATAGAGACCTCAACAAAGCAAGTCCTAAAGACGGCTTCCCCTTACCTCACATAGATGTCCTAGTAGACAACACTGCCAACCATGCTCTTCTCTCTTTTATGGACGGGTATGCAGGGTATAATCAAGTAAAAATGGCCGAGGAAGATATGGAAAAGACTACCTTCATCACACCGTGGGGGACCTTTTGCTATACCGTTATGCCTTTCGGGTTAAAAAACGCTGGGGCCACCTATCAAAGAACTGCGACTACCCTTCTCCATGACATGATGCATAAAGAGGTAGAAGTTTACGTAGATGACATGATAGTTAAGTCCAAAGACAGAGAAGGACACCATACCGCCCTTGAGAAGTTCTTCATGAGACTTCGCAAATACAACATGAGATTTAATCCACAAAAATGCGCCTTTGGGGTCACTTCCGGGAAACTCCTAGGTTATGTCATCAGTTCTAGAGGGATTGAAATTGACCCTACTAAAATAACAGCCATCATGACCATGGTGTGTGAGCCCATCTTTAAAAACAAATAAGGGGATTCTTAGGTAAAATCCAGTACATCAGTAGATTCATCTCTAAACTGACCATGGTGTGTGAGCCCATCTTTAAAAAGCTTAAGAAAAGTGTCGCTGCCGAATGGGATGAGGACTGCCAAAAAGCCTTTGACAAGATCAAAGAATATTTATGCAACCCACCTGTCTTAGCACCTGCTTTGCCATACATACCTTTAAGGCTCTACTTGACTGTGACTAAGACCGCGACTGGGGCCATGTTGGCACAAGAGGTTGATGGGAAAGAGTGCGCCATTTACTACCTTAGTAAGAAGCTCTTAGACTACGAATCCCGTTACACTCCCTTAGAAAAGCTTTGTCTTGCACTAGTCTGGGCCACTAAGAAGCTTAGACATTATATGCTTACTCACACAATCCATATAGTGTCACGACTAGATCCTCTTAAGTTCTTGTTCGGAAGCTGACCCTTAATGGTAGACTCTCCCGCTGGGTAGTAATGTTGGCCGAATTTGACTTAAAATTTATCCCCCATAAAATCCATCCTGCCAACACCGAACTGTCCAGCAAACGGACTCATTGGAGGCCTCTCAGATGTCGACTCTCGAGGAGTATGAGTCGAAAGCCTAGACTGGGTCGATATCCTGGCCTCGGGACGAGGCCCACTCTCATGAGGACGACGCTGCACAAAATGTCACAAAGCATTAGCAAAACAAGTGCAACAAAGAAAAAACAACCAAAGCACAATATGTCGATCTACCTGGCTATGTACGTCGCTGCGGCGACAAGACATGCTCCTCTTCAGCTTGGCCATCCCATGCTTCAGCGAGTCAACTAGTCGGAGAATCTTGACGACGGTCTCCCTAGGAACCGGGAAATAAACAGTGCATAAGTCACTACAAGCGAGATAGATAAATGAAAGTTCCTGACTTTCAACACTTACCGAGCTCACATGGGCCGGCATAGCACGAACAGCGTGCTGCTCTGCCCCTGGGGCAACATCAATCATTTCCTCAACAAGCCCGGAATCTCCAGTGTACCGAATTCTCAGATCCGGAACGAAAGAGATACGAGCCGCAGCAGCCTCCTGGCAAAAGAATAAAAGCAATAAAATGCAACACTTTGATCATGTCAAAATAAACAAAAACAAGCAAATTCAATGTGCATGCCTCGTTGAACTTGACAGGAGGAGCCAAGTGAGGCAAGAGGGCAGTCTGGTAATCGCGATCACGAAAAACAAAGTCGTGATAGCTAACCCGAAGCGTCGCCCCTCCCTCGATAGCTTAAACAAGAGCAGCCCTGTCCATCAAAGTGATAGGGGGGTCATGAGGCACCAATAATAGCCTCAACCCGTCGTGCTGACATGTCACTCTCTCCCCCAGATAACACAGGGTATGACTCTCCGTAAAAAATGACCCTCTCACAGGTCAGAGTGCGAGCCCTATGAGCCCAATCAGGCATCTCCGGAAATGATGCCCAAGGATAAGAAGTAACCTGAAGAGCAAAGAAAAGTTAACATTTGCTACATACACCAAAGGACAGGGTTGATTCACTACGATTACCTTGTCGTCCTTGACTCACCGGATAGCCTTCCGGACACTCTCCACAGCACCGTATCGCGTCCTCCCGTGCTCCGCCCAGGAAAGGCCGACAGGAAATGTGGGATCACGAACCCTTTCCGGGGCCAATCCCGGAAAATACTCATAAAACCAGATCTGTAACAATAAGATCACCTCAGTTCTGATCGAGATAGCGAGATAAAAGACGGACGATATGTACAATTATACCTCCAGATGTCTCCATGGACCAAAAAGAGAGACTGGCCCACTATCACTCAACTGCCTGATCGCAGTACGCATGCGGTACAAAAAAGACTGCAATAGCCCAGCTTGGCCCAGTCATAGGTCGACTGTAGACACAAAATCGTGTCTCCCCATTTAGTATCCTATGATGACCAATACCCTGCTCCAATTGGTCCGGATCGAAGAAAGAATAAAGAACGAGTCTAAAATAAAACATTTTAAGCCCAAATCCATTTTCTAACTCTCTTTATTAACCCATTTTCGAAAACCTTTTTTATAACTAGTTTTACTAAGCTCATTTCCTAAAACGTTTTAAAATAACTTTTTAAAAGCCCATCTTTGAAAACCTTTTAAAAAATCGTTTTTATGAAAGCCCAATTTTATAAAACCCCTTTTCTAGCCCAATTAAATTAATAGGATTAATTAATTATATTGATTAGTTTTATTAATAAAAATCATTTTTTAATAAAAAATCATCTTTTTCCAAAGTGTTTTCAAATATTTTTATCTAACTATTTTATAAAAATCTTTTAAGAAACCCAATTGCTTTCGGAAACCTATTACAATACAACTACCTAAACCTACCTACACTATATAATATATCCCTCCTAACAATTCAGAAATCATCTCGTGCCTCATAACTTACACGGCCAAACCTTCCATAATCACTCGGCACCCCTAATATTCTCTCGACAATACCACTGCCTAATACAAATGAATCTCACAATTCCTAACTTTGCGACACATCATCGTACACCAAGATCATCAGCATCATCAACACCCTCTCCTACTGCACACAACCGCTTAACCTATTCATCATCCTCCTACACCTAATCATCACACCAATTCGCCACATCACCATCACCTGCGCATCTTACCTCCTAATTTCCTATCACCCTGATCTAACTCTCACCTCAAAAATCCTTCAACACCTAAACTAAATACACACGCACATCACTTACAATCATCACCGCCATTCATCCTAGTTACCATAATATGCATACTCGACGCAACACATAATACAACACAAGACACACTATTTTTTTAAGACTCGAACAACGTTCAATTTTCCAAGATCCGTACAAATCAACGACCCCGGACGGTGGTATAATTTCTGAGGGTCAACTAAATTAACTAACTTTATTTATTTGCTTTCTTTATTTATTTTTATTACTTTATTGAAGTTACTAACATTCTATTCATGATGTAGGTTGTTAATATATTCCTGCAATTGTAAGTATTGTACATATTATACTAATTGTTTTGTCTCCTTGTCCAACAAGTAAGCTGTAGATTGAGCTTTCTTGTCTAGCAAGTAAACTAGTATCCCTTAGATGTTCTTCCTTGGAGACTTGTGCAACCAATGTCTGAATCAACCTAGTCCAAGCCTGAGCTTCACTCCCGAACCTGCAAAAAGGGACCCACCCTGGAGGTTTGGGTGGTGGTTCCTCCTCCGAAGCTTAAGTCAGATATTAGGAGTTGTAAGAGAAAGTAGAGATAGAGAGAGAAAGTGAGAGAGTAGTTTTACAGAGTAACTTTACACTGTTTGCATTGAATGATCTTTCTCCTGATTTCTGGGGTATTTATAGTGATAGCAAGATGACAGCTAACCTTAAAGTCTGCCCTACAATAGTGGCTTCTGATTGGCTGAAGAATTAGATCATGACACGTGGCAGGCCATGATTTGGGAGGGTTTATCAACCACTATCATGCAGCCACCTCACAGGACTGGCCTCAGACTTCCTTTTGGGCCAGAAAAGCAGCCTTTTAAACAATCTGAGCCTAGCCCAAAGGGTACATCTTTTTTCTCTATTCATCAGGGGGGGACATGTGTACGGCTCAGATGAGCCCAAGTGTCGTCAGAGGAACCGTAGATTTTAGGCTACAACATTTGCCCCTAAAAGGGTTTTCACTGTTGGCCCATCTGACGGTTAAAGCCCTTTTACCCAAGGTAGCTTCATTAGGCCCACCTGACGGTTAAGACTTTTTAACCCAAGGTAGCTTTATTTGAAATGAATGAAAGGACAAGCCTTTTTCTGGGTTTTACCGGTCATAACCGACCGTTGTACCCTTTCTCCGGTCATTCTTGACCGGCTCCACAGGTTTCTTACTCCTCTATAAATAAACTTGGTGTGAAAACATTTGATCATTTCATACCTTGAACGAATTTTTCTAGAGAGAGAGAGAGATCGCCCAGCCTCAGCTTTCTTCATCGAATCGTCCAGGCGCTTTAGCAGGTATCTTTTCTTTGTTCTTTTTGCTCTTCTTTATTCTTTATTCTTTCTTAGAAAATCAATAAAATGGAATCATCTTCGTCAAATAATCCTGGCCGTCCAAGAGCTTGTCTTGACCCTAGAACCGATACATCTTCTTCGGTAAATTCTAGAGTTGGGCCTCTTTTTTGGCCAAGTATATATTTTTTTATGGTTTTGGCCGAGAAAGTCAGACGACCCAGTCTTTACCTGTGCAGGGTAATCTGGGGCGCGTCAAGCAAACGGCCCGTCTAAGACGAAAGGTAATAATTCCGTCAAATAGCTCGGATATGGAGGAATCTACTGGACGAGTTCCAGATGAGACGAGGGAGGTCCAAAGTGCTGGACCTTTAGGCGGCCTAAAAGAGAGTAGGAGAAATTTTATCTTTGACCGGGTGCGGTGCACACGACACATCCGCTCCCGCCCAAATTTCCAAAATTTGGGGGGGCGCGGATGTGTCGCTGTGCACCGCACCCGCCAAAGATAAAATTTCTCCTACTCTCTTTTACACTAAGATAGTATAATGGAAGTAGGGGTCGTATCCACAGGGAAACAGGGACAAGTTTAATACTTAGTGTGATTCAAAACCTAGATTAAGCTAAGGGCCGAGAAACCTAATAATAATTACAAAGGGGGGTTTCAAGTAGATTTACGAATAAACTAAAACTAACTAGCATATAAACAAAATGAGAAATCAATATGGGAAGATCTTGAATCCGATTAACATCCACTTCAATTCATTATCGATCCTTGAACCTCCACTCTAATTATTTCCATAATTATCTATTGTTGAGAATCAATCTCGTGTTCTCCTTATTCCTAGTTGAATAGCACGATCAGCGTGACTATAAAACCCTAACTAAAGGATAACCTAGTCCGATCGCGTCTAAGTTCAATCCAATAGCAGCAATAAACACAGAGAACCAACAGACCTGCTAACGTCATACAAGCGATAAACATTCAACAGTTGATTCAATTTCCCCAAGAAATAACCAAGACGATCAGCATCTGAGTTACTCCCTAGTTTGCTATAAATCGATAAAAGAATAAAACAATCCGATTCTATTCTTAAATCTAGCATTAGATTAATTACACAATCAAACTAGTAACGTTCCTAGCATAATCATGCAAAAATCATAGAAAGCAAGCATAGAAATTAAACCATAATCAAAGGAACTAAATAGAGAGGAAAGATCTCACAATAATGCTTGAAGCTCCATATTAATCTCGTTCAAGAACGGTTCAAGCTACAATCGGCATAGCATAAGCCAATCCCATAATTGAAATCTACAAAAACTAAACTAGAAAATAAAAACTAAAAGAGAAGACAACAAGAGAGGAGTGGAGTTTTGGAGACTCCCTCTCCTTGTGGCTGCTGCCCCCTAGGTCCAAAAATCAAGTTTAGTATTTATACTAAAGCTCAAAAATCAGCCGACAATTAGACCGACCTAGGGGTCGCGAGGTGCGAGTCTGGTCGCACCGTGCGAAGAGTGTTCTGCCTTCCAACACGAGCTGAAGAACTGGGCCAAGCCAAGAGGTCGCACCGTGCGAGGTATCTCGCGAGGTGCGAGCAAGCAGGTCGCGAGGTGCGACCTAGCTCGCGAGGTGCGAGCTGCGAGCTGGGCAGGCTTGCTTCGAGCACTGGGCGTGCGATGATGGAGCGCTGGGCTGGGCAGCTTGCTTCGAGCGCGCGCTGGCTTACGATGATGGAGCGCCGGGGCGACTTAGGCCGCTGCCTTGGGCGAGCATGCGATGCGGCTGGTGAACGTGCACGCGAGAGCTGGGCGATGATGCCGAGCTTGCTAGGCATGCGGTGCTTGGGCTTGCGGTGATGCTTGGGCTTTGCTCGGCTCAAATGCACTTCACCTTGGAAGCTCGGAATACATGACGTTAACACAAATTATCTCGCAAAACTCCGAACTTCCGCTAAGAGTTAAATAAAACACGAATGTTAACAATTACAATCAAACCCTTAGCAAAGTGCACCTAAAGTTACGTAAATACTACGTGTAACTTGAGCGTATCAAATACCCCCACACTTGAACTTTACTCGACCTCGAGTAAACTCAAAATGAGGATCACCAAATAAATCATCACCCAAGCTAACGACACCAACCTACACTCCCCATCAACTACACCATCATTATCACATCTTAACAAAATACGCTCAAAACCTAAACGTAAGGGATGATGATTCCCCCACACTTAGATTCAAGCTCACCTGAAATATACAAAGACGCGACAACAATAATAACCAGCAACGCCAACAAGTTTAACCAACAACACCAACAAGAATCAAAATGCCAGCTCACGACACACTGAACTACCAGCTCTCCCAAACCTCCAAAAGATGATCTAAAACTACTACTACTACAACTAACTTAGAATAGCAAGCCATGGAACAAAGACAAAAAGGGATAAATTCCATGCTTACTCCCAAAAAAAAACAATCAACCAAAAGAATGTGAAAGCCTAAAATAAATCTTCACAAAATCAAGGATGAATTCACCAACCATACCCGAAAACGCTTTCAACCTTATGACACCATCTCCGGCAAATGAGTTTTCAAAGTGTATAATTCTCTCTTAATCTCTCATTTTGCCTAGGAGCCCTTTCGGATTTTCATCCTAGCTTCTCACATTTTTTTTCATCTCTCTTCTTTTTCCGGCTCACAAAACTCACCCGCTCAACTAGCTCTTTTTTTTGCATAGGCCGCCCTTTCGGGTTTTCGACCTATCCGAGCCCCCAATTTTGCCCGAGTCGCCCGCCCTTGCGGGTTTTCAACTCAGCGGGATTCTTTTCATCACTTTTTTTTTATATTCTTTTTTTTTCATTTTTTTTTTCATTTTCATTTTTTTCAAATTGAAAGTAATATATACAACATAGATACATGAGAATGAGAATACCCTCCCCCCTACTTAAACTAGACATTGTCCTCAATGTGTCGACAATTAAAAGAAAAAGTAAACTGAAAAAGGGGGGGAAATTTGAAAATCGGGTAAATCGAAGATCGAATGCTCAAAACTCATGGCAAACAATCCGTCAAACTCAAACTTCTTAACAACACCAACTCAAATCTCATAAATCAACTCACAACCCTCTCCCTCGAATCACTCAAACAAATGACAAGTTCAAAAGTTTTGAATTTTTGAGATTTGCACCTAGCTTAAGAGATCGAAAAGATACATTAACAATCTCAATCCTCTAGTGTTACCAACTCCTAGCTATTGAACTCCTCCCAACGGGTTTTCTTTTGTGGATTTTGGTTCCAAGCGGATTAAGATTGGTTGTGGATCTTTTTAGTGGGTGGGCGGTGGGTGAAAGAAAATTTGTTGTGGTGGTGGAAATTTGATGAGAAAATAAAGGAAAAGAAAGAATATAAAAGGGGTCTCGGGTTGCCTCCCGAGAAGCGCTGTTGTTTAAAGTCGTTAGCTCGACTTAATACCTTAACATAATCATTGGGTTTGTGCTCCATGTGTGACAATGGTGGTTCCATGTCAATCTCCACTTCAAGTACCTGCAAAATTGATTGAGAAGAACCCTTGCAATGCATTGTTAGCGCTATGAGTGTCAACCAAAAACAAAGAGCACAAACAATACCATCCAAAAATCACGCTAAATACAAACAAGTAACACCGATTCCCCGGCAACGGCGCCAAAATTTTGGGGGGCGCGGATGTGTCGTTGTGCACCGCACCCGGCCAAAGATAAAATTTCTCCTACTCTCTTTTACACTAAGATAGTATAATGGAAGTAGGGGTCGTATCCACAGGGAAACAGGGACAAGTTTAATACTTAGCGTGATTCAAAACCTAGATTAAGCTAAGGGCCGAGAAACCTAATAATAATTACAAAGGGGGGTTTCAAGTAGATTTACGAATAAACTAAAACTAACTAGCATATAAACAAAATGAGAAATCAATATGGGAAGATCTTGAATCCGATTAACATCCACTTCAATTCATTATCGATCCTTGAACCTCCACTCTAATTATTTCCATAATTATCTATTGTTGAGAATCAATCTCGTGTTCTCCTTATTCCTAGTTGAATAGCACTATCAGCGTGACTATAAAACCCTAACTAAAGGATAACCTAGTCCGATCGCGTCTAAGTTCAATCCAATAGCAGCAATAAACACAGAGAACCAACAGACCTGCTAACGTCATACAAGCGATAAACATTCAACAGTTGATTCAATTTCCCCAAGAAATAACCAAGACGATCAGCATCTGAGTTACTCCCTAGTTTGCTATAAATCGATAAAAGAATAAAACAATCCGATTCTATTCTTAAATCTAGCATTAGATTAATTACACAATCAAACTAGTAACGTTCCTAGCATAATCATGCAAAAATCATAGAAAGCAAGCATAGAAATTAAACCATAATCAAAGGAACTAAATAGAGAGGAAAGATCTCACAATAATGCTTGAAGCTCCATATTAATCTCGTTCAAGAACGGTTCAAGCTACAATCGGCATAGCATAAGCCAATCCCATAATTGAAATCTACAAAAACTAAACTAGAAAATAAAAACTAAAAGAGAAGACAACAAGAGAGGAGTGGAGTTTTGGAGACTCCCTCTCCTTGTGGCTGCTGCCCCCTAGGTCCAAAAATCAAGTTTAGTATTTATACTAAAGCTCAAAAATCAGCCGACAATTAGACCGACCTAGGGGTCGCGAGGTGCGAGTCTGGTCGCACCGTGCGAAGAGTGTTCTGCCTTCCAACACGAGCTGAAGAACTGGGCCAAGCCAAGAGGTCGCACCGTGCGAGGTATCTCGCGAGGTGCGAGCAAGCATGTCGCGAGGTGCGACCTAGCTCGCGAGGTGCGAGCTGCGAGCTGGGCAGGCTTGCTTCGAGCGCTGGGCGTGCGATGATGGAGCGCTGGGCTGGGCAGCTTGCTTCGAGCGCGCGCTGGCTTACGATGATGGAGCGCTGGGCGACTTGGCTGCTGCTTGGGCGAGCATGCGATGCGGCTGGTGAACGTGCACACGAGAGCTGGGCGATGATGCCGAGCTTGCTAGGCATGCGGTGCTTGGGCTTGCGGTGATGCTTGGGCTTTGCTCGGCTCAAATGCACTTCACCTTGGAAGCTCGGAATACATGACGTTAACACAAATTATCTCGCAATACTCCGAACTTCCGCTAAGAGTTAAATAAAACACGAATGTTAACAATTACAATCAAACCCTTAGCAAAGTGCACCCAAAGTTACGTAAATACTACGTGTAACTTGAGCGTATCACGGCCCCCTTTCCCCTAGCCGCAGCCTTGAGGAGTCCCAAATAAACCCTGAAGCCAGTCCTTCTGGCCGGGACACTGAGATGGAGGAAACCGGTGAAGACGATAACAGCAGGGATTCTGGTGCTGCCGATGAGTCAGACGAAGCCTCCACTACTTCGTCTGAGATTAGAAAACGACTAGGTCCCCTCTCTGACCCCGCATTTATTTTAGCCAATCGCAAATGGTTAGAGAAAATAGGGCCGGACCCTAGCTATTTATCCAACTTCATGCCCATGCCGGGCTTTTCCTTCGTCATCCCTAATAAGGAGGCCACTATTTTGAGCACTCCCAAAAATCATTTTCTTGTCTACAAGGCGGCTCTGGACGCGGGGTTAAGATTCCCCCTCCATGAGTTTATAGAGCAAGTGCTTCGTTATTACAACATCGGCCACAACCAACTGGCTCCCAACGCCTGGCACAACGTCTTGACGTTCATAGCCGTCTGCGAGTTGCGCGGCCTGGCCCTCTCTCTTCAAGCCTTTACCCACATTCATTACGCGGCCAAAATTCCTGGTGCCGTGGATGGAACATGGCTCAAGATTCGCAACCATCCTGGCTTTCTAACGACTGGGGCAAACCGTCAAAGATGCATGAATGGAAGGCCGACTTTATATATCTAAGGGCGGCCAACGACTCGACCACGGAGAGCTACCGTTTCTATAACCGAGCCGCCACAAATACTGGACGAAAGCAATCCTGGCTGGAGTTGGAGGACAAGTATGACGAGGAGGTAGTGGAGTACTTTAGAATAAAGAAGTACTCCCGGCCCGACCAGAAATCCTTTAAAGGGCCAGCTAACTGGATACCCTTTAAGGAAATGTTTTATAATGACGACTTCTTGGTTGCCGCCGGCTTGCGGTTAGCCGATGATAAAGGTATCCATTCAAATCCTCAAGTAAAACTCTTCGTCCATAATTCATTAGACTAACCAATTTTTTGTCTCTTTGCTGCAGACTCGGTCAGAACGCGTCTTAAAGCTTCTTGGACGGGAGACATAAGTATGTCTAAATTCACGGACAACTTATGGAAGGAGTACGCCGAAAAGAGGGCTGAGACGCTGGTAAATTTTTTTTTTTTTTTTTTTTTTTTTTTGGACGTGGATCATTCTGGCTCGTCTGGAATTGCCATCCAATCTTTGGACGAGAATCACCCAAAGAAGGAAAACGTCCAAGCATCGTATCATTCCATAATCGCACGACTCGCGCATATCTAGCTGAAGCACCTGCTGGACAGCATCGAGTGCCCGACCCGCGCGCTAGGCCTGCCCGACTCGCGCGCTGCGAGCGAAGGAATGAAGTTTGGCAGCAAGACATGCCCGACTCGCGCGCTAGACCTGCGCGACTCGCGCGCTGCGAGCGAAGGCTGGATGTTTGGGCAGCAGCGGAAGCCCGAGTCGCGTGCCATAGATGCCCGACTCGCGCACTTCGACGCGGCTGCGACTCTTCGGCAATTTTCAGCTTTCCTTAGGTTTTATTAATGAGAAAAACGTTTTGTTTTTGGATATCTTTGAATTTCTGAACTTAATTAGAGAGGAGAAAAAGAAGAACCCTAATCCCTTTTTCTCCCTTTTTGAGTTTCTAATCATGAGTTGGAAGATTTGCTTGATGGATGCTATGTCGATTGTAGCCTAAATCTAGTCTTGAGAACGGTTAATCAAGCTTCGGTCTACTATTGTGAGGTTTCTCTTTGTTAACTTGTTCTTAATTATAATTGTGATTTCTTGATTTAAATCTATGATTGTGGTATGTATTGCTAGGAGTACTACTAGTTTATACATTCGATTTATCATTTGCTAGGATTTAGAATTGATGCCGATTCATCTGTTCTTCTTTCATGAGTAGCAATCTAGGGTTTGATTAATGAATCTGATTATTCTTGATTAATCACTAGAGAAATCACAAGTTCCAATTTGAATATGTTGTGCTAGCAATTTGTTAATTGGCTCATTGTTTCCTAGTTCGTTGATGTTCTTTTGATTTGAATTTAATCTCTGATTAGATTAGATTAATCATTAGTTCAAGTTTTATGATCATCTGATTGTGATTGTTTAACGGTACTTTTGAGAGAAAGGAATTTGATTTCCAACTTTGAGTAATTAAGAGTAAAGTTACATGTTTGAGAAACCAATGATCAATAGTATGAATCGAAGTGGCCATTAACCGAACTCAAGATTCTTCTCTTCTTGATTACATCACTTCTTTATTATACTTTAGTTCTTCGTATTTAGTTATTCATTTATTTAATCACAAAACAACGCAAAACCCCCATTTGATCTATTATAAGCACGAGTTAGTCCCCAAGTCTCTGTGGATTCGACCCTACTTGCCACTTACATTTATTTGTATTGGAAAGAAGGAAAATAAACTTTTATCTTTGGTAGCGCGTACGACCGCGTCCCACCAATGTGTCTGTTTTATATAGAGTTTTGAGCCCCAATTCCCTTAGCATTGAGTACTATTTTGAGCTCTTTTGAGCTCATACTTGTGTGATTTGATATGTTTGGACTTGGTTTTGTTCCTCTATGTTTTATTATGCAGATTATGCATTTTATGCCTTAATCTACCCATGAAAGGAAAGTTCGATGATCACACATAGCCCATAGCAGCTTCGGGGAGCAAGTCAAGTAGCTTGGTACAAGAATTCCCATAATAAGCTAAGGAAGAGCCCTCGCCCGGTCGACCGGGCGGATTCGCCCGACCGGGTGAGATGAGGATGTCATTGTGTAGTTGGCGAAAAAGAGGCCAAAATCATTTGCAAGCCCGATTGACCGGGCGAAATTCAAGCTAAGCTCGTTGGAGCATATCACCGTCGCCCGACCGGGCGGTTTCTCGGGTTGACTATTTTTCGTTTGTTTTGTAGCCGGTTTTGCAAAAACTATAAATAGGGTTTTGGTAATTTCGATTAGTTCATCTTATTTTCTTCGTTTTTTGGTTTAAACACTTAGTTTTCTCTCTAGCTTTGTATTAACACTTGGCTTTGAAGATTATAAAGATCGTCGATTTCACTTCAATTATTCTTCAATCATTCGGTATTTTTTTCTACTTAATCTATTTAGATGAATTCTTCTATTTTCATTATGTTTATTGTGTTCTTCAATATCATGAGTGAGTAGTCTTTTTCTAGGGTTTAGTGAGGGAAGCCATGTTTATACCTATTTGAATATGGTTTAAAGTTCTTCGATATTTGGATTGAATTAGAGTAATTCCTATTGATTTGTTATAATTGTTTAATTCATGTAATTGCACAATATCATGGGTTATGCTTAGCTAATAGGAGTTAGAATTGAAAGATCATACTCATTAGAGACTTGTTACAATTGGTAGATCTGGTTATGTTGAGCGACCGTACAAGCATATGTTGATCTAAGAGTGTTAAGACCCGACCGTATGATTAACAAAATACTCTAATTACTCGAACCACAAGTATTGTTGAATTGTATTATAGTGATTGAATTGGTATAAGCATGGTGGATCGATCGAATGCCCTAGGTTTTTAATTATTTGATAAACTTTCATCCATTTGTGATCTAGTTTATTTTAGTTTAGTTATTAATCATTCAATAATTTTTCGCTTGAAGTAGTTAGATAATTGAACATCAATCTATAGAAATCCTCTCCCTGTGGATCGACCCGTATTTGCTAAGTCTTTGCTAACAACAGATACCGTGCACTTACGGTATATATTTTAAAACCCATCAACACACTGACAACTTTTAACTAAATATTCTAACAAAACTTCTTACGAACTAACTAAACCTCCTATTACATAATTGAGGCTGGGCGGGCGCGGATGTGTCGTTGTTGCACCGCACCCGGTCCAAAGATAAAATTTCTCCTACTCTCTTTTACACTAACGCAGTATAATGGAAGTAGGGGTCGTATCCACAGGGAAACAGGGACGAGTTTAGTACTTAGCGTGATTCGAAACCTAGATTAAGCTAAGGGCCGAGAAACCTAATTACAAAGGGGGGTTTCGGGTTGATAATAAACAAACTAAAACTAACTAGCATATAAACAAAATGAGAAATCAATATGGAAAGATCTTGAATCCGATTAACATCCACTTCAATTCATTATCGATCATTGAACATCCACTCTAATTATTTCCATAATTATCTATTGTCGAGAATTAATCTCGTGTTCTCCTTATTTTTAGTTGAATAACACGATCAGCGTGACTATAAAACCCTAACTAAAGGATAACCTAGTCCGATAGCGTCTAAGTTCAATCCAATAGCAAAGAATAAACACGAGAGAACCAACGGACACCGCTAACGTCATACACGCGATAAACATTCAACGGTTGATTCAATTTCCCTAAGAAATAACCAAGATGATCAGCATCTAAATTACTCCCTAGTTTGCTACCAATTGATAAAAGAATAAAACAATCCGATTCTATTCTTAAATCTAGCATTAGATTAATCACACAATCAAACTAGTAACGTTCCTAGCATAATTATGCAATAATCATAAATCACAAGCATAGAAATTGAACCATAATCAAGGAAAAGAGAAAGAGAGGAAAGATCTCACAATAACGGTTGAAGCTTCATGTTAATTGATCCAAGAACAGTTCAAGCTACAATCCGATAGCAAAAACCAAATCCATAGTTGAAATCCCTAAAAACTAAACTAAGAAATGAAAACTAAAACTAGGAAATGAAAAACAAAGACATGAGAAATGAAGAACAAAGAGGAACGAAGAAGGAAAGATGAAAAGAGAATCATGAAGAAGGAAGGATGAGGAGAGGAGTATCCTCTCTCTCCCCTCAAGCTTGCCACTCCAAGGTCTACATTTCAGCTCTCCTCTTCGTACTTCTCTTCCTCTCCCCCAAAAATTAGGTTTTTGGAGGCTTTTAAACCCCGCACAAAATCGTAGCCCCAAGCCGACTTATGCGTCGCGAGTCGCGCAACTGATCGCGAGTCGCGACGAGGACTCTGTCTCCCCGCACAAATTGCTTGGCACGCAGGTTGCGAGCCGCGACATTCATCGCGAGTCGCGAGGGGCAGGGGGTCGCGGGGTGCGACAGCCCTCGCGAGTCGCGAGCCTGGGCGATGGGCGCTGGCAGTGAGCGCTGGGCAGCTCGGCTTTGCTGAGCGTGCGGGTGTGCGGTCTGCTGTGCGATGGGTGCGTGCGGCTCGTGCTTGGTTGGTGATGACCGGCTCGCTGGGTTGACGTGGGTTGTGTAGGTGGTCGAGGTTACACGCATGCTTGGTGCTTAGAGCTTCCGATGATTGCCCATTATGCTCCGATGCCAAATCTCCCAAGCTCTCCAAAGACAACTTCAATCAAACATCATTTAAATCCATTTCATCTTGAAAGCTCGGAATACATGACGTTAATACAAATTATCTCGCAAAACTCCGAACTTCCGCTAAGAGCTAAATAAAACACGAATGTTAACAATTACAATCAAACCCTTAGCAAAGTGCACCCAAAATAACGCAAAAACATCGTATAACTTGAGCGTATCAAATACCCCCACACTTGAACTTTACTCGACCTCGAGTAAACTCAAAAATGAGAAATACCAATTAAATCATCGCCCAAGCTATCGAAACCAACCTACACTCCCCATCAACTACATCATCATCATCACATCTTAACAAAATACGCTCAAAACCTAAACGTAAGGGATGATGATTCCCCCACACTTAGATTCAAGCTCACCTGAAATATACAAAGACGCGACAACAATAATAACCAGCAACGCCAACAAGTTTAACCAACAACACCAACAAGAATCAAAATGCCAGCTCACGACACACTAAAGTATCAGCTCTCCCAAACCTCAAAAGATGACCTACTACTACAACAACTAACTTAAAATAGCAAGCCATGGAACAAAGACAAAAAGGGATAAATTCCATGCTTACTCCCAAAAACAATCAACCAAAAGAAAGTGAAAGCCAAAACAAATCTCCGGCAAATGAGTCTTCAAAATACATAATTCTCTCTTAGTCTCTCATTTTGCCTAGGAGCCCTTTCGGGTTTTCATCCTAGCTTCTCACATTTCTTTTTTTCATCTCACCAACTTACCCGCTCAATATAAGCCACTTTTTTGCATAGGTTGCCCTTTCGGGTTTTCAACCTATCCGGGCCCCCAATTTTGCCCGAGTCGCCCGCCCTTGCGGGTTTTCAACTCAGCGGGATTCATTTCATCAAATTTTTTTTTTTATATTTTTTCATTTTCATTTTTTTTTTATTTTTTTTTTTTTTTTCAAATTGAAATAAATACAACATAAATACAACATAGATACATGAGAATGAGAATACCCTCCCCCTACTTAAACTACACATTGTCCTCAATGTGACGACAATGAGAAGAAAAAGGAAACTGAAAATGGGGGAAAATAGAAAATCGAGCAAATCGAAGATCAAATGCTCAAGACTCATGAAGAGCAATCCGTCAAACTCAAACTTCTTAACAACACCAACTCAAATCTCCTAACTCAACTCACAACCCGCTCCCTCAAATCACTCAAACAAATGGCAAATTCAAAAGTCTTAAATTTTTGAGATTGACACTTAGCTCAAGAGATCGAAAAGATACAACAATCTCACTCCTCTAATGTTACCAACTCCTAGCTATTGAACTCCTCCCAACGGGTTTTCTTTTGTGGACTTGGGCTCAAAGTGGATTAAGATTTGTTGTGGTTCTTTTGAGTGGGTGGGCGGTGGGTGAAAGAAAATTTATTGTGGTGGTGGAAATTTGATGAGAAAAGAAAGGAAAAGAAAGAAAATAAAAAGGGTATCGGGTTGCCTCCCGAGAAGCGCTGTTGTTTAAAGTCGTTAGCTCGACTTAGTACCTTAAGCTCAATCAGTGGGATTGTGCTCCATGTGTGACAATGGTGGTTCCATGTCAATCTCCACTTCAAATACCTGCAAAATTGATTGAGAAGGACTCTTGCAATGCATTGTTAGTGCCTAGCTTACTACATCATGGTTGAGCATATAACATCAGATTATATCCAAAACCTAGCATTAAGTCAACAACAAACATCAACTAGTAGTACTCCTAGCTAATCCAAGTCATGACCATTAATATCAATATTTAAAGCTAGACAATAACCAAGATATAGAGTATGAGTCAATCAACCATTCCCAAGAGAGTTTAAGCAACAAGTTCCATGCTTCTTGTCCAAAATACGAAAGTGAAATACATAGAGCTCAATGGAAGATGAAAACTAGAAACTCAAACAAAAAGGGAATTCTTCATATGAGTAGCCAACCAAAAACAAAGAGCACAAGCAATACCATCCAAAAATCACGCTAAATACAAACAAGTAACACCGTTTCCCCGGCAACGGCGCCAAAATTTGGGCGGGCGCGGATGTGTCGTTGTTGCACCGCACCCGGTCCAAAGATAAAATTTCTCCTACTCTCTTTTACACTAACGCAGTATAATGGAAGTAGGGGTCGTATCCACAGGGAAACAGGGACGAGTTTAGTACTTAGCGTGATTCGAAACCTAGATTAAGCTAAGGGCCGAGAAACCTAATTACAAAGGGGGGTTTCGGGTTGATAATAAACAAACTAAAACTAACTAGCATATAAACAAAATGAGAAATCAATATGGAAAGATCTTGAATCCGATTAACATCCACTTCAATTCATTATCGATCATTGAACATCCACTCTAATTATTTCCATAATTATCTATTGTCGAGAATTAATCTCGTGTTCTCCTTATTTTTAGTTGAATAACACGATCAGCGTGACTATAAAACCCTAACTAAAGGATAACCTAGTCCGATAGCGTCTAAGTTCAATCCAATAGCAGCAATAAACACAGAGAACCAACAGACCTGCTAACGTCATACACGCGATAAACATTCAACAGTTGATTCAATTTCCCTAAGAAATAACCAAGATGATCAGCATCTAAATTACTCCCTAGTTTGCTACCAATTGATAAAAGAATAAAACAATCCGATTTTATTCTTAAATCTAGCATTAGATTAATCACACAATCAAACTAGTAACGTTCCTAGCATAATTATGCAATAATCATAAATCACAAGCATAGAAATTGAACCATAATCAAGGAAAAGAGAAAGAGAGGAAAGATCTCACAATAACGGTTGAAGCTTCATGTTAATTGATCCAAGAACAGTTCAAGCTACAATCCGATAGCAAAAACCAAATCCATAGTTGAAATCCCTAAAAACTAAACTAAGAAATGAAAACTAAAACTAGGAAATGAAAAACAAAGACATGAGAAATGAAGAACAAAGAGGAACGAAGAAGGAAAGATGAAAAGAGAATCATGAAGAAGGAAGGATGAGGAGAGGAGTATCCTCTCTCTCCCCTCAAGCTTGCCACTCCAAGGTCTACATTTCAGCTCTCCTCTTCGTACTTCTCTTCCTCTCCCCCAAAAATTAGGTTTTTGGAGGCTTTTAAACCCCGCACAAAATCGTAGCCCCAAGCCGACTTAAGCGTCGCGAGTCGCGCTGGCCCGATCGCGAGTCGCGACGAGGACTCTGTCTCCCCGCACAAATTGCTTGGCACGCAGGTCGCGAGCCGCGACATTCATCGCGAGTCGCGAGGGGCAGGGGGTCGCGGGGTGCGACAGCCCTCGCGAGTCGCGAGCCTGGGCGATGGGCGCCGGCGATGGCGCCGGCGGCTCGGCTTTGCGAGCGTGCGGGTGTGCGGTGGTCTGTCGTGCGATGGCTGGCGTGCGAAGGCCGCTTGTGCTTGGTTGGTGATGACGCTGGCTCGTTGGGTTGACGTGAGTCGTGTAGGTGGTCGAGTTACGCGCATGCTTGGTGCTTAGAGCTTAGATGATTGCCCATTATGCTCCGATGCCAAATCTCCCAAGCTCTCCAAAGACAACTTCAATCAAACATCATTTAAATCCATTTCATCTTGAAAGCTCGGAATACATGACGTTAATACAAATTATCTCGCAAAGCTCCGAACTTCCGCTAAGGGCTAAATAAAACACGAATGTTAACAATTACAATCAAACCCTTAGCAAAGTGCACCCAAAATAACGCAAAAACATCGTATAACTTGAGCGTATCAGAGGCTTACCATTGACAAATTTATCGATGGTAGCCTTAGGTTTAACTATGGGGCTAGGATTTTGCAGAGAGAGGAAAGAAAAAAGAAAAGGAGGGGTGACGCTAATGTCGGTATCATTTGTGAAGTCTTACGGTGTATTGCCTAGGGGTGTAAATGATTCGAGTCGAGTTCGAGTTTGAGCTAGCTCGACTCGACTCGTTAGCATTTCGAGTCGAGCTCGAGTGTAGTCGAGCTCACTCGAGTCGAGTTTGACCGATTTTTGACCGAGCTTTGACCGAGTCGAGCTTTGACCGAGTCGAGTTTTGACCGAGTAGATTTCAAGTAGCTTGCAAGTGTCCCATGTTAAAAGCAACCCTAAGGTAGAAAAATGTTGAATTTAGGTATTTTGCTATTGATAATTGGGTTTTCGAGCTTCTCACGAGTTTTCGAGTCGAGTATCGAGTTGCTTTACTCGACTCGCCAACATCTCGAGCCGAGTTCGAGCTCGAGTCGAGTTTTGACCGAGTTTTAACCAAGTCGATCTCAAGTAGCTCGCGAGTTGTCTCATCTCATTTACAATGAATTATGGATACATATACTTGATGGAGAAAGTGTTGGTAAAGTAATAGGTACCAAAGTAAAGTATAAGTTGGTACCAAAGCTCACTCAAATTGGTACCAAAATAGAGTCATTGTGATACCAATACCAAAGTAACTCTTACTTTGTACTAAAGTTACACTTTGGTACCAAACTTACACTTTGGTACCAAGTAAGAGTTACTTTGGTGTCGACTCTATTTTGGTACCAGTTTATACTTTGGTACCTATTACTTTGGTGACCTTTGTGAGATGCCATTTTGGCATCTCACTATGAGACGTCAATCCAAGCTCTACTTGATGTGCATTGCAGAGGAGATACTAAAAAAATTGGGATTTCATCAAATTTCAGTTAATGGTAATTTCAATTGGACATTCAAGACTAGTATGATGTCAAAGGTATTCCACATATGTAACTTAAAATGGCTTGATTATGGTCAATATATGATGCACGAAAACTCTCTTTCAGGTCAACATTTCCATTTTTCACACATTTCCATTTTGAAAACTTTCAGAAGCTTTGAATTTACACTTGTATAGGATTCGTCACTTTGTACTCTAAAAGCGGCGAGGATGGTATATACTCATATTGTATCAAAAATAAGATGTATAATTTTTTTCAGATTGGGATAAACTCGATATTGGAATGTGTGTGAACTTAATATATGTAAACGACCATAACATGAATGAAATAAAGTTAAGATGGTCGTAGTTTTCTCTTGAACTTTTTTCCCCTTTTACTTTTAATTTAAAATTAGGCGATGGGTGAAGTTAATATTAAGAAGAGAGCGAACCGCCTTTCTTAATATAGTGATCAGTTTAATCCATTCAGCTTTCACAATCTTTAATCCATTTAGTAACTAGTTTAATCCATTCGTTAAGACTGCTAGGTTATCTTTTAAAATTATTTGTTGTAGTTTGAAATTCAAATGGTAACAAAGGAAGGAGAAGAGAAGAGACGTCTATAGAGATTGGTGCGAGATGTCTAGGGATACTGCTGGATTAGAGTGAGATGGAATAGGCTTGTTAGGAGAATGTAGGCTTGGGTTTGTCTAATTTTATGTTAAAATTAGACCGCCTATTCTGATAATTGTTGCTTATATAGATAGGCGAATCATAGTGCAAAACATCTATCAAAATAAATAAATGACACATATAAAAGTATTCTATACCAACAGTATGATAAAGAAATCTGATTCCTAACATATATATGTAAACACCCAAAATGAAATAGTACCCTCAAATTTTCTACATTATATAGTATTTGTTATAATATTGCAAATTTTGTACATTTCTCCTTAGATTTAAGCTTTATAAAGCCAAAGAACACCTTATTGAAGCTCCTTAAGGTCTTCTTCATCCGGTGGATATTTACCCCAGTCAAACTTCTTGAAATATTTTTTTTTCTGAAGATGAAACAAATATATACCTTTTTCGGTAGCTTGCCAAAAACAATGTCTTCCTCCACATTGATGATCCACAAATTCTATGTCATCTTTAAATGTGTCAATAATTTTATAAGAATGACCAGGAAGCATAAGCTCACAATAGAAGGAGATGGTCTTAAATAAATGGGTTCTGAATCCGTGAGTGTAAGTGTTGTGTACCGGAAGGCGAACGAGGCCTAGATCATCATCTTCTGATTTACAATGAACATTCATAATTCCATTTTCCATTGCATTTTCAATGCTAAATTCATAATGCGTAGGACTTACTGCCCATCCATTTACAAATATTGGTTGTTGAGATAAGTTGGTGGTGCATATAAGTAAGATTAATGCTACTAAAGTTTTTGATATTTGAAGTTTTTTTGGTGTTTTTGCCATTTGATCTCTAAATTAGATGTATATTCATTTAGTTTTTAAGGATAAATTAACCATGCATATATGGGAATGGGTGTTATTTGTTCTTTCATTTTTAAGGAAGATAATTATATTAAGGTTTAGCCTTTAACTTATGATCTATCATATGCAGCTTTCTGTATAGCCATCCTAGAGTTTGGATCTTCTAGTTTTTTTTTTTTTTTTTTGAAATGATGATCTTCTAGAGTTTTAATAAAACTCTACAAGGTAGAGTTGTATCTGAACCTTACATTTTAAAATCAAGAGCTCATATTGGTGGGAAAGAAAAAATAAGGGGGTGGATTTTAATGAGAAAAAAATAGGGGGGTTTTTGGAAAGTTAATATATGAGCCATTGATTTTTTATTCAATGGTTGATATTGTTCAAACTCTACCTTGTAGAGTTTTTTTTAGAACTCTAGAGGATCCAAACACAACCATCCTATATATATACACCATATATTAGTTATTAGCTGGCTAATTCGTTGTTAGAAAGGAGCCTACTATTTTTTTTCCCATTTGGTAGCTAATAGGAGAGTAAATGAACTTTTGTTTTTATAAGATTCTTCTTTGCTATTGTTCATCCCATTGTTCTCTTTCTCATTTTGACATCTTTAACCAAGAAAATGATTAGATATCCCTGGAAAATACCACTAGTGGAAAAAAACTCAAAGGCTGCAGTGCAAGGGCTGCGATTTATTGCAAAACGCAGCCCTTAATAATGAAGGGCTGCGGTTAGCCCAAAAACCCTGATCCTTTATAAATTAAGGGCTGCGGTTTTTTGGGTTGACCGCAACCCTTTAATAAAGGGTTGCGGCTTTTGGGCTAACCATGACCCCTAATGGGCCTAGTTATGATTTTTGGGCTAATGGCCGCATACACGCACTTGGACGAAATTTTTGGGCTAACTTTTCTCTCTCCCTTCCCAGTCCCCGATTTTCCCTCTCACCTCATCAAACCCCTCCCCCTCTCTCTCTCTTTCTCTCTTTGCACCACTCCTCGCCGGAGCTGTCGTTCGCTCGCCGGAGCTTCTCTCTCACTTGTCGTCGCGTGTTTCCATCGATGCTTTTGTTCTCCCACCTCTCAGAAACTCTCTTTTCTCTCACATCTCACTTCTTCTCAGTTCTCCCTTTCTTTCTCCCTTTCTCTCTCATTCTCATACAATCTCAGATCCAGACCTTCACTTCTCTCTCAAAGGCCTCACCGACGGCGGCGCCGCAAACCTAAAGACTAGCGCGACTCGGAGTCTCGGACCTCCCTTTGGTTGCTTCATATCGGTGTTGTGACTCGGACCTCCTGCATAGCTGCCTCGCCTACGTGCAGTCGCAGAACCGTTCGGACCTCGGTGGACGGAAAGACGGTGGACCTCCAAGAGTCGTGACTCGTGAGTAGGTGCATCTTAATCTGCTCAATTTTCTTGATTTCTTGTTTTACTTTACAGATTAGGGTTTCATCAATTTCATGAGAATTGGAAAATAAATTGCAATTTCACTTGTTATGGGTGTTTATATATCAGATTATATAATTTTGAATTGTTATAAATATTGATTTTGTTGTTGTACTTTGATTTGGGGTGTTATTGGTTGATTTGTACAAAGATTGTGAGAAATTAAATATCAATTAGCACCTAGAATTCAATATGAGCAATGTATCTAAACACTTAGAGTTCCAAACTTCATTACCTTATAGTTATAAATTTACAGTGATTTGTTGTCTTTCAGTATTTCTTTCCATACAAAGACGTCAATTTGAGCAAATAAAAGTTGCTCTTCCCATTCTTCTTAACGCTGTGAAAGCTGCGTCTTTCGATTTGGATAATAGAGATATAGGCTTTAAGGATTTGTTTAAAGGAGCTATCAGCATTGGCAAATCAATACTAGGAACTTGCCAAAAGTTGGTCTGTCAGTCTTTGATATATCGTGTTTCATTGTGAAATTAATTTTACCTTCCCTGTCTAATCTTCATTTGGTCATCGTGGGTTACTTGCATTATATGTTTTGCAAATCATGGTACTTACTTATCTCTGAATTTTATTTTGTTGTGCTTCTCGGTCTCTCAATTGCTTAACTTTGTTGTTATGCCTGCTTACTTATTTTTACTATAGCAGGCTTTACCATGTTATGCCCTTGCTATATGTTATTCACTTGTCCTGCAGACTATTGTTTCGATCAAGAAGGGAGAGAAAGTTTCATCGTGTCTTTCTTTTGTGCACAATTATCAAGCTTCTTTCCATATTGTGGTTTAAAATATGCTGATCTTGTAACTGACCAAGGAGTTGATCCACTGATCAATCTTGTATGTGGTGGTGAGTTGTCAATGTTCTTTGTACTCATCCCAGTCAAATTTTCTTATATCTTAGAATTTGTGAAGATAATTCCTTTTCTCTATACTCTGCAATGTCCAGATGAAACAGATGATTTTATGGATTGTTTTAGTTATGTCAAGCATGGAGCAGTGCTTTCGGGTGAGCATATGACCATGATGATTTCTCATTTTCTCTTACTCATCCAATATCTTGTTGCCCAAGTATTATCTTGTTTTAATGTTACACTTAGTCTTTCTCTCATGCTTTGATTCGGTGATTTGGGGGCATATATCGATGAAGTCACTCGAGCATTTGGGCGGGATGTAAGTATTCTCATAAATGAACTTAGGCATTCTCATAAATTTATTGTTGTTAATTTATAAATGAAAACGCAACCGAATATCTCAAGTTTTTTTACTACAACCACACCAATACCTGTGTACAAAACTCTCTCCCTTTTCAATCCATTGAACGAAATCCTCCCCCTTCTCAATCCAATGAACAAAATCATGGATTATCCTACGCGTACCCGAACCCGTACCTGTATCCGTCTTGTGCAACCTAGTAGGTAGTGAGTAGTGACCTACCATTCATAAATTCCTGGATCCGCCACTGCTTGTCTGACACTCTGACTCCTTGGTTAATTCATCTATTGCGGTTTTACGCAACATGCTCTTGCTTTTGGTATTTGTTTGGTTACTGTGTAACTCCTAGTTCACCTCAGCTCAAATTTTGGAACCCTTTGAAATATTATGTGTAAATTTGATGTCTTCGTATGTTGTCAAGCTAGTGTATTCAGAAGATCTGCAATTGTAATAAGTCTTACCGTATTGTTTAGCTACCTTAATTTTTTCTTTGAAGATGATGCATTTTGTCGTGTGTATATAAAGAACAGTATAGCTTTGATTCATTGTATATCTATGATTAAGTTAACTGGTATATGACTTAGTGTGTATATCTATGATTAAGTTAACTAGTATATGACTTATAATGTAAACATGAAATTTCGGATTCGAAAACTAAAAATTGACCGTGTGCTTTCTGTAGTGATTGAATATCGGATGTAGGAGTTGTTCGGCGTTACATATTAACTTGTAATGTATATTTAGAGTATGAGAAAAGGTATGTCTTATTCTCACTCTTTTTTTTTTCTGCTTTTTATTGAGTAATGTTTTAGAAATTAGAACCCTATTATCCGAAGTTGATTGTTCGAGGATGAACCTTATTTATCTCCTTTTCCCCCTTAGTTGAAGATGATTGTTCGAGGAATTAGTATGGGCATTGTAGCCCCTTTTGGGATCATGGTGATGGTTTTGTTCAATTATTTTTGGCCGTTATTGCTTGCTTCATGCTTAAAGTTGGTGAATTTAGTTAGTTATTGATATTTGTTGGATTTCTTGGCCTAATATGCATCTAAGTGATTGTTTTAGGGCTTTAATTGTTTGATCCATGATTAAGTGGTTGTTTTTTAGACTTTAAAAAGATTAGTTTGCATATTGATATATTTTTTACACATTACATATCTCCATCATTCTTGATGTCGTCATTATTTTTTTCTTCTTTTGCCTATTACTTTATAGGTTGAATTTTTATAAGTTCTATTAGACATACATTGAAATGAATTTGTTGTTTTAGCTACACTTTACTTGTTGAATACCAAAGTATTACAATTATTATCTGATATTGACAAATTGACATCATGACCTTTAGTCTATTCTTTCTCTTCTTTTCTTTTACGTGTACTTTTTGTGTATCAAAAGTTTCATGCTACAACACTCACGCTATTCGTTTTAAGCCAAAGTTCTAGCATTTAGTCATCGTTTTAAGCCCCGCCCCCCTTGCTACACCCCCTACCCCAGGCACCCCCCTGCGCCCTGCACTTCCCCGCACCCCCACCCCCCTGCCCTGACACCCCCACCGCCTGACACCCCCCCGCCCGGCGGCACCCCCTGCTCCCCCTGCTACACCCCCACCCCCCACGCCCAAAGAACACCCCCCCCTGACCCGACACCCCCTGGCGCCCGCACACCCCGCCGCCCCTGCCGCCGGCACCCCCTGCTGCCCCCCTGCTACATCCTTGCCCCCCCTTGCTACACCCCTCGCCACGCCCCTGCTCCCCCTGCTTGCCCCCTTGACCCCCCACCTTTGCCCCAAGCAGCACCCCCCCCCTGCCTGACTCCCCCTCTTTGCCCCCGCCTACACCCTCACCTTGCCCCCTGCTACACCCCCAGCCCCACCCCCAGCTGCCCCAGCCCCCCTGCTCCCCCTGCTACACCCCCCCCACCGCCCGAAGGCACCCCCCCCTGGCCAGGCACCCCCTGCTTGCCTGCTTACACCCCCAGCCCCTTGCCCGGCGGCACCCCCTGCTCCCCCTGCTTGCCCCCCCTTGCTACACCCTCACCCCTCCTCTGCCTACCCCCTCTTGACCCCCCAAAAAAAGCGCCGGCGGCACCCCGCTACACCCCCGGGTTCACCTCCAAATTATACCGATTTTGGTTTTATTTGTCGGGTTCTATCATCTCCGGAGAAGTTGCTTTCGAGGGATCCGGATGCTAGTCTTGGTGGAGTTGTTGTAATGCTAGTTTGTGTTTGTGATCCTGCTCATATATTGCAATTTGAACACTCGAGGGCAACCTCAAACTAATGTAATTCAGTTATTGTTTTCTCTATATTTGTGTAAAAAACATAATTTATGATACTAATATATATATATAACTGTTTGGGAACATTTAGGACAAAAAAAAGAAAAAAAAAAAAAAAATTTTTTATTTTTTTGGGTCACAAGGCTGCGGTTACGGCAAAAACCGCGACCCTTGGTGGGTTAAGAGGTGCGGTTAAGGGCTAAAACCGCTGACCCTTAACTCACCAAGGGCTAAGGGCTGCGGTTTTAGCCCTTAACCGTGAGCCCTTAACCCATCAAGGGCTGCGGTTTTTGCCTTGACCGCGACCCTTAATGCGTTAAGAGCTGCGGTTAACAACGCGACCTTTCCTAAATGCCAAGGGTCGCTAGTCCAATGGTGTGGTCAAAAACGCAGCCCTTGGGCCCCTTTTGACCCGTGACCCTTGGGCTTTTTTCCTCTAGTTTACATAAATCCTTATGTTGTAAAGAAAGCGAATAAACAACAAAGAAATAAAGAGCAATTGACTCACACATTTAACGTGGCTCACTAACAATGTGTTACACACAGATTTAACGTGGTTCACTTACAATGTGTCACCTACATCCATAAGCAAGGAAAAAACTAATTTTATTATCTTTAAGGACAGAGTACAAAATATTGAATATGGAGGCAAAAACTAATTAAAAAGTTTATGTAGTACCCTTCTAATTAATCTAAACAGAATAGGCCAAAAATATGGCACAAAACGGAACAGTAAACCCCATATATCGTATCGTAAGTTAATCTAATGAGAAAAATACTAGAAATATCATATAAAAGTATCTAAATAAAAAGCTAAGAAATGACATAATATTTTCTAGGCAGATAATTTAATCTACAATTTTAATCTTTGAAACCTATATGATTCTAGAAAATTCAATAATCAAAGCAAAAAATTAACTCAAAACTTTCAAATCTATATTTTATTGATTTTATTTAACTCATTTACAAACAAATATTTGTTCAATAACATTATTTCGAGCATGACTTGGGCAAATACTAGTTTAATTACAGCGTCAAAAATGATTGTCTCATACAAATTGTTTATCGTGTTTTGGAAGATTTTTTATCAAATGATATAATTTTACTAGAATATAAAAAGAGGTAAATGTGGAAAGAAAATAGATGCTTAATTCTAATTCAAAAAAAATTCTTGATGCTGTAGTATTAGATCATTAGAAGAAGAAAAAATTAATACTAGGGAGACATAACACCTTAAACAAAGTTATTGGCAAGGGTTTTAAAGTTAGGATTGATTTTCTTCTAATTATTTTAATACAATGAGAACATTATCTAACACATTAAATATTGTATAATGTATTGTGGCTCTGATGAAACTTTAGCACCCTCAGCTCTCAACCTACTTTATATATATATATATAAGGTAAGATGAAGTCCCATGCAAGTAGGGGGGAAATTGGGGATTCCTCCTTGCATGGGGTGAGACTCGATCCCAGGATCTCTGGGATCGGAGGTGATGCCTACACCACTAGGCTATCACCTGTTGCTCCAACTCTCAACCTACTTAAGTTGGGTTGTTTTGTAAGCTTGAACCACTAAATATGGAATACGGAAAGGTTGAGGCAATAAACTTCAATTAGGCCAAACTTCATGGCGCCAAAGTTGAAATTTTCCTTTTTATTTATTTATTTATTTATTCAAGTTCTTTTAAACTATTTTAGGATTCAAGACTGGATTTGTCCCAAGATTTTGTAGGTTTCTTCATCACTGAGATATTGATTAAGTTTATCTCCCTTTTCTAGTTATGTCACCTCGAACTCCTTTTCTAGTCACAAAAAAGGAGATTAAAGTAATGTTGATTATGGGTTGGGTAATATTTTGCCAGCTCTAACTACTGCTACCTGAGAGGACTTATGAGGGATTGAATGTCTTTAGAGAGAGAAACTCCACTAAAAGTCCCCACCCCTCATTTCCGGCCCTCACGGCCATAGAGTCCCCAACCAGTGCATTCCCCCGCTCCGCAAGCCCCGGTTTGGTCGTCCAAAATGCGTTGAATCGGCCGTCGTTCCCCAGGACCCACCGTCGGTCACGAGTTTATTTGAGGTAGTAAGCGCGTCTTCAAAAGAAATGCACGCTTTGGTGAGTCTGAAAGGGTTAAATTCCGTCGGGAAGTCTTCCCTTTGCGACAAATCCTCCCATTGAAGAAGGGGAAGGTAATGGTGAAGTCGTTTTCATTCCCATCATTTCGGAGCAATGCTATGCACGACTAAGTAAACCATGGTTAACCTCCATTATTTGTAGGTGGTAGGTAAATCTTTCTCTAAGGAATATCTGAAATCTTACCTTGCAAAGATTTGGAAATTTTCTATAAAGAATGATTTGATTGCCCTAGGAAAAGGATTTTATGTGTTGCATTGTGAGTCAGCCCAGGAAAGAGCAAGGATTCTGGCCGACGGACCCTGGTTCATCCAAGGGATTCATATATGGGTTCAAGGTGGGAACCAAATTTTAGGCCCTCAACTGCGAAGTGCAACAAGGGGTTGTGTGGTTAAACTTCTTGGGAGCTTCCATTGGAATTTTATAACAAAGATGTCCTCATGAAGATTGGCAATGTTGTGGGTGAGACAATCGGGAATCGATGCTAAGGCATTAGAGGGAGGGAGCAAAAAATTCGCCAAAATTCGTTTGTTAGTTGACAAAGACAAAGCCCCCCCCCCACCAAAGGGGGCTTGGTTGGGTCGAAGCTTTCAACCCCTGTCTTTCGCGGAAGGACATTGGTACTGCGGTCATTGTAATTCTTTTGGGCACTCCATTAATGCTTGTGGCGAAGTCTCTGAGTTCAAAACACAATCTCACGTTAATGAGGAGGAAGAAGGTTGGGTGAATATCCCTAGGCAAAAAGTAGTGGTGGAACCCCGAGAAAGGCAAGCACGCAAAGTCAATGGGCCCAACACTAAAAATATAATAAAGAGAGGTCATTATTCAAGAGGTAGGTGGACCCCCAAAAAATATCCGGATGAGGGACAAAAGAAGGCGGCGGAAATCACATCAATTCGGACGCCCAAGAGTGTTCCCGGTATTGTGGCAACTAAGAATGCCTTTCTTGCCTTGGAAAACGGAAAAGAAGATTTTTTAGATGATGCAGTCGGACCAATCTCCCCTCGGGGATCGAAATGTGGAAGCCCCCCAGTTTCATCCAACCCATTGTCAGCTATATCTCTGTTACCCACGCAAAATATAAACCCGAAAAACAACGACATCCCTCTTCCCTCAAACACATTACCCTGTAAACACAAGACCGAAAAAACCCTCAGCCATGGTGAACATCCAAGTGGAGATGGAACCCCAATCCCCACCACCAAGATCTCCATCCTTAAGCCCCATCCCAAACCCTCACTCCCCGGACTCCCCTCGAGAATTTTCGGGACCAAAGCGGAACAACCCTTCGTATTTCGGAGGTCGACCCTACCCCTCAAACGAGGAACTCTCCCTAATAAGTGTGGACATGATAATGTCGAAAGACCTAAAGGCCGAAGTGAAGGAATTGCCTTTCGAAGATTGTCAAGAAGATGATTCTAGATCCCAAAAACATCGACATGATATTCAAGGAGATGTTGATGTATGTATCGGGGGTAGGTTTCTTTCCCGCTCACCTTCCCCAATTCCAAAATGTGTCACATCTTCCTCAAGTAGTGCAGTTTCTCCTAGAGCGGGTACTAAAGATAGGGGAAGGAGTAGAAGAAGAGGACCAGAAACATCCTTCACCTCTTCGGGCCATGGATGGACCCGAATAGCTTGCTTCCTCTCACAACCGTCGAAAGCTCAACTCCGAATTCATCCAATTACATTCCTAGCTCAATCCAACACCAATGCGCTTCTCTTAGCGGACATTCTTCCAATGCTCAGCGAGATGAAACTTTGGGTAAGTTGGGACGAGGTCAAAGACGCAAGTGGCCTACGAGAGACCGAAGTCTTTCTCGAAGCCTCTAAGAGAGCTTTGGATGCACCGGAGTCGGGAAATGATCCTCCCGTGGAAAGCGGAGGACAGTGAGGCACTAAGGTGCTTGAACAAGAAACTGCACCTACCATTTAATATGTCCATTGTGATGTGGAATGCTCGAGGGATTAGTAGACCCTCTTTCAAGCCTAATGCCCGCCATTTAATCCAAAACCACTCCCCGGATTTGATGATTCTTGTGGAAACGCAAGTGGCCCGTCACCACACCTCTTTGATTACTCATGACTTTGGGTTTGATTCATCGCATTTAGTCGAGTCAACGGGGCGTGCGGGAGGTATCCTCCTCCTATGGAAATCACAAAGGATTTCCATCCACATCTTGGGGGAGAGTACACAAGGGGTGTATGCCCTTGTCGAGGTATTTTCTTCTCATACTTCTTTTATCATAACTACTGTTTATGCAAGCCCAAAATTTAACATTAGAAAAAATTTGTGGCATGAATTAAGTGTTTTCGCGAATTGTCTTAATTTCCCTTGGTTGGTTCTCGGTGATTTTAATGAGGTAACTAGTGAGGTGGAAAAGTTCGGGGGTCAGCCCGTAAATAGAAGACGAGTAGAGTTGTTTGTGGAGACTATGAATATCTGTAACCTAATTGATTTAGGATACCATGGTTCCAAATTCACTTGGACTAACAAAAGACGCTCAAACCCCATTCTTGAAAGGTTAGATAGGTGTTGGGCTAACGAGGGATGGATTTCTCAATACCCGAACTCAAATGTATGGCACTTACCTCGCATTACATCAGACCATTGCCCAATTCACCTTCGTTTAAATAACCCGATTAAGCTGATGGGCCCAAAACCATTTCGGTTTGAGCCCATGTGGCTTAGTGACCCCTCCTTCGACACCACGGTGAGTAGAGCGCGGGAGGATCCGAGTAATGTAGATGTGGTCAGTAGCTTGAACAAAACGAGGGATGTCCTAGTCCGGTGGAATGTTGAAGTCTTTGGGAACGTGTACCATAAAAAGCGTAGAGTCTTGGCTAGGCTTCAGGGAACCCAGAAGGCCCTTCATAAGCATCCTAGGTCTCCCTTCCTTAGTAACTTAGAGTGGCAGCTCCAAAATGAGCTTGTAGACATCCTGAATCAGGAGGAGTGGCTTTGGTTTATGAAGAGTAGAACAAATTGGGTCATGGAAGGCGAGAGAAACACCTCGTTCTTCCATAAGAGTGTGGTGACTAAGCGTAAATCAAACGAGAATCTTGTCAATTAGAAATGGGGTTGGGGAGGACATTGTAGACCGGTGAGGATTAGTGACCATATTACTTCGGCCTTTAGGGACCTTTATACCTCTGATCAAATTGTTTGCCAGGGGCCCTTGTCTCATGCGGTTAATGGTAAGAACATAAGCTACCCTCCTACCTTGAATGAAATTTCGAGGGCCTTGTTTGGAATGAAACCATCCAAGGCTCCGGGGCCCGATGGGTTCCATCCCATCTTTTTCCAAAGAAAGTGGGATTTGGTGGGTGAGCAAGTCGGTAAAAGCATTCAAAATTGGTTTGACAATAAATGTGTTCCCGATAATATTTGCACTGCCCTTATCTGTCTCATCCCCAAGCAAAATTGTACGGAAACTGTTAAACATTTTCGGCCAATTAGCTTGTGTAATACCATCTACAAGTTGGTCACTAAGGTCATTGTTAATAGACTTAGCCCCCTAATACCTCATTGGATATCTCATAATCAAAATGGGTTTATTAAGGGTCGGGGTACGGATGTCAACCTTGTGGTAGCCTCGGAAATTCTACACTCAATGAATAAAAAGAAAGGGAAATCGGGGTAGTTTGCTTTGAAAATAGATTTGGAGAAAGCCTACGATAGGATGGAATGGAATTTTGTGAGACAATGTTTAATTTTTCATGGTCTTGACAGTGACTCTGTTACTCTAATCATGGATTGCATTTCTAAGGCCTCATCCTCTATTCTCATCAATGGCCAAAAAAGGAACCTTTTAACCACTCTAGGGGTCTTAGACAAGGTGATCCTATGTCTCCCTACATTTTCAATATTTGTCTCGAGTACCTTACTTCTCTAATTAATAAAGCTTGTGATAGTAAACTTTGGACCCCTTTTTGGGTGGGAGATAAGAGAGTCCCAGTATCTCATTTACTTTTCGCGGATGATTTATTATTGTTTGGGAAAGTTGATGAGAATATCGCTTTTAAGGTAAGAGAGGTCCTTGAGAAATTCTGTAAAGTGTCGGGTCAAAACATTAATGAAGACAAGAGTCGGCTTATTTTTTCTCCCAACACTCCTTGTGAGATGCGTGACCTCTTTCAAGAAACAATCCATGTAAAAGAATCCAATAACTTGGGGAGCTACTTGGGTATGCCTATTTCACATAAAAGACCTAAGAAGAGGGAGGTGCAATTTGTGGTTGAAAAAGTGAGGCAACGACTTGCAAATTGGAAGACTATATATCTTTCAAGAGCGGGGCGATTGTTGCTTGTGACTTCCACTCTCAACACCATTCCTAACTATTATATGCAAACCAATTTTTTCCCTATTTCCACCCTAAACGAGCTCGATAAAATTTGTAACAATTTTCTTTGGGGGGAAAGTGAGGGGAGGAATAGGCTCCACCTTGTGTCAAAAGATATGACCTTCCTACCTAAGGCTAGAGGAGGCTTGGGTTTGAGAAGTCATAGGGTTATAAATAAATGTTTAATGGCCAAACTTGGTTGGAAATTGTGTCATGGTCCGGACAATCTTGCCAAACAATGCATAGTGTCGAAATACATTAGGGATAGAGGCATCACGAGTTTTAAAAATGGTTCCCAAGTATGGCAAAGTGTTGGTCGTGGTTGGCCCTTGCTTGAGGTGAGCTGTGTTTGGGTGGTTGGGAATGGTGAATCCGCCTCGCTATGGGAAGATAATTAGATGGGAATTGGGGCGTTGAGGGGGTATGTTATAGGCCCGCTAACGAGAGAGGAGACTAAGATGAAATTGAGGGATTGTTGGTCAAATGGGGTGTGGCATCTTCCTAGGATGACCTTCGAGATCCCCGTGTACATTAGAGGGAGAGTTGATGGGATAGTCTGGAACCTTTCGAACACAAATGACAGCCCTTGCTCCTCATTCGTTGATAATAATAACTTCTCCTTGCGTCGTGCTTTTGATAAAGAGGTTGAAACATTAGGGAGCTTGGCAACGGAGGGATGTTGGGTATGGAATGACTTGTATCCCCCAAAGATCCAATTTTTTCTGTGGCTCCTATGGCATGGGAGAATCCCAACGCAACAAGTTTTATTCCATAGAAACATTGTCCCTAACCCAATATGCAATTTATGTGATATGGAGGAGGAGGATGTTATCCATGTCTTGAGAGATTGCGAGATGGCGAGTCAAGTTGCGGGAAAACGTCGGCATCAAGGCGGATTTGAGGATAGGCGACGAGAGAGACTGGCTTAGAGCTAATATTAAGTGTAAGGATAAATACTCCAATCTCCCCTGGAACTTACTCTTTGCCCTAATATGCTATGAAATATGGCTAGCCCGAAATCGTAAACTCTTTGAGGGCACCTCCCCTCCCTCCTGCTGCGACGCTCCTAAAGAGAGCAACTTTCAATGCTTGGGAATTCATCTCGTCTCACCCAATTAGCCTATTGCGCAACCTCCCAAGTCCCCCTAATTTAGCTAATGCCCAGACCCAGTTTTATATTGTGACCTCTGATGCTTCGTTCATCAACCCTTTACAGCCTGTAGGAGTGGTGGCTTGTCTTAGGAATAGTCTTTGGTGAGTGGATCATGGGATGTCAAAAAATCATTTTTGTTACAGATATTCTAATGGCGGAATTATATGCTTTGATTGAGGGCCTCAAAATAGCCCAGAGGGAGTATGTTAACAAGGTTATCATGGTGTCTGATTGTCAACTTGCAATTAATAGAATCACTCAAGAGGAAATTTTTCATGATATTTATGCTAATGTTATCAAGGAGTGCAGGGAAATCTCAAGGCGTTTTCGGGAAGTGAAGTTTGTATTCACGAAGCGTGAACACAACGTGGTCACGGATATGTTGGCAAAGGAAGCTCGGATTATGGTGGAAAACTCAAATGTTGTTAGGGAGCTTGAATCCCCCCCTAATTATTGTAATAGCTATTTAGCGGATGATTGTATTAAACTCTTTAAGACTTAATGACTAATGGAACGCCGTGTTAACCGAAAAAAAAGTAATGTTGATTATCGTTCAATCAAAAAAGCGGAGAATTCTTGCATAGGTCATAGTAGGGGTGTGCATTATCGGATATTGGATCGGATCCGATCCGAAAATCCGGATATCCAAAATTTCGGATCGCCTAAAAGTCGATCCGAATCCGATCCGAAAAAATTCGGATATCCGGATTTTCGGATCCGATATCCGATCCGTATATCCGACGATCCGAAAAGCGATCCAAAACTTCAATTTTAGTTGATCGGAAGCCAATTGCCCACTGCTTATAATCCATATCAATCCACTTTAATTTCAACTACTTGCTAGAGTGTTGGACAGTGGAAAGCCCATGTAATCATGTATGCCATTGTATGGTCTTTTGCTATATAGCCTATATTAAATACATAATGAGAAATTGATAAGTGCTTCTTTCTTTGCATTCCTTTTTTTAATTTTTTTTTTTAATAATCTCCTCACCCCTCAGTTGCTTGCTCACCTCTTGCTTGTATTCCAAAAACAGTAGGAGAAGTTGTTGTAGTAGTCGCAAAAAAAGAGGGTTAGAATTTAAATGCAATGCCCAGATTTTGTTGAATCAAATGCCGTGCGATGAGTATTATAGTAGCAGTTTTAATCATCATGATAATAATGGTGTCTTTTCTTCTATTTTTGGATCCAAATTTGGGCACATCAATCGGAGGCAAAGGCGGAGTAATCGAGCTCTACATTCAGGTATATTAATGGGTTTTAATGGGTTTTTTTTATGTTTTGAAAAGTTGTATTTTTGGGGTTTTTTTTGTCGTTGCCTCGGTTCCATCGAGGGTCTCTTTTGTTGGTTCTCAATTTAGCTTAGGACATCTAGTTGCTATGGTTGGGTAATCGGCTTCCTTTTCTCCTGCTCGATTCGGTAATCACTTCCTCTTTGTTTCTCCCTCCACCCATGGTAATTTCAGTGGTTGATGTTCGAATTTAGCTGCCAACACTCAACTGTGAAGTGTGGACTCTTGTGTGCTTAGCCCATTTGAATTTTGGATATTTGTGTAAAAAAAAAATTCGGGTTTTCGGATATCCGAATTGCAAAAAAATCCGATCCGTATCCGATCCGAAAATCCGATTTTTTTCCGGATATCCGATCCGAAATATCCGAAAACCAAAATCCGGATCGGATATCAGAAATTTCGGATCGGATCACTCGGATCACGGATCGGATCATTCGGATCGGATCTTTTTGCACACCCCTAGGTCATAGGTCATAGGTGAAGGATTTTCAAATATGTGGTTGAAATTGGGCCAATTGGCCCAATTCATAAACTAGTCACATTTGGGTCGAGCTCAATTTTTGCACATAAAATTGTCACTCTTAACTACTCCACTAGAAAACTTCCCTAGTATTGTGAATTTGTGTTCACCAAGAGGGGAAAACATAATCATTCAAGATAATTAGACCCATAACTTTATTTATTCAGGAGAGATACAACGAAATTAGGATAGTTTTCTCTCAAGACTATAAATTCCCCATTTCACGCCATTTACAGTGGAGAGTCTCAATAGCTTGAGAGCAAAACGAAATGCAATAAACTAGCGTTTTCTTGTACCCAAGCCTCCACTGAACTGCCAATTTCCACCTGTCCATAGACCTTTTCACCTTTGAGGACAGAGCCAACACAACATCACTTTCGCCGCAGCAGAAGTCCAAGAATTTGCAATATTCCATGGTAGCTGCATATGTCATATTGATTGGCCTCTCAAAGGACTGAAGTTGTTGAGCCTTGTCAATTGCGCCAAGTAATGATTGGTCATCTTCTATAGTTGAGGGAAGACTATTCAGAAGTGCACGACAATTTGATAACAACCATTTCATCACCTTTTTATCATTTTCTAGAGAGATTTGTGACCCAGAAAGTGCAAGGTAACCAACAGATTTTCGCTGCTTTGGAGGAGCTACCCACAATCTTAATGCAGATAGCAGCGCATATGAAGGTTTCCCATTGTGTTGAATGTACAGAGAATCTGCAGGCCACGAATGGCAAGCAGATATGTCATGTTGTAAAGGTATAAAAACCTTGTCATTTGGATTCACATCCAGAACAAACCCATAATGTTCAAGAAGTTCCAAGTTTGTGTATATCCCATATCTTAACAGAACCTGCATAAATGAGAATTACTGTAAGTACAGTAGTAACCACATGTGATATCAGCAATGAGCTTCTCAAAAGATTGGTGGGTTATCATACCTGCTCTCCTTTCTTGTAGTTTTTCTTCGCATACAAGCAATATGCAGCTACATCTTCGTCATAGCCACCATCCGTTAACCTGTCTGACCAGGCATCATATTGTTCAGCATCTAAAAGTGGATCCTTTTTGTCATCTCCATTCTGGAAAGATTTAACTTGCAATAAAGAGTCACCAAGCCAACTCTCGCAAACTTCAGCAGCAGCTAGCTCCTCTCCAGGTGCAGCATAATTGAAAAGGTCACCCACAGGACACAAGCCCCCAGCACTATTCCATGGTATATGGAATGTTCGTGATGATATCTACCAGAAAAGAAAGTTGTGGTCAAAATACAATATAAGCCATGAGAAAAGCTTATAAAAGCAAGTTCCTTCATCATTAAGCAAGACCCCAAGTAAAGAAAGTAATATGAATCTGCAATCTGCAGTCTGCAGTTGGCAAGATCTAGGGAGGCGCAGATGTAGATACTAGATAGCCTTAGATAAACAGTGAGACATGAGACTAGTAGAATGGTTGTTTCAAAACCTAAGCAAAGTAGAAGATGGATAACTGTGTTAGTGATAACCTGATTATGGAACAAGTAAAAGGCCGGGAGATTGCTGTCATTAGTTCCCTTGAGATTCTCTTGAAAGGCTACAATTAACATCAGCAAAACATAAAGCATACTGATGACATGATGAGAAAGGCATTTTTGCTATGCCACTGATAACCTGATTATGGAACAAGTAAAAATCCCGGAGATTGCTGTCATTGGTTCTCTTGAGATTCTCTTGAGAGGCTACAATTACCATCAGCAAAACATAAAGCATGCTGATGACATGATGAGAAAGGCATTTTTGCTATGCCACTGATACTAGTACTTGCTTTGCTATTCTACCAAATGTTCTAAGCTTGGCTGAGGGGAGAGCAGACTATTTTGCGATTCGGGGGAAGAAAAAAAACAATTGAGTGACTTCCCGCTGCATTTAAAAGGCAAATCTGAGCAAAAGACAGCCACTTATCTGAAATGATACAATTCATCTTGCCAAAAATATCTTTACAGGATTGACTCCAACCATAAGTGACATCCTACTTCCGACCAAAGCCACCAAAACAGCAAACAATTAAGAAGTATCAGTAATTAGATTTCGAGATCTATGTTCAAGGACTTGTGACCAGAATCCACACTAAGTCACAGACAAGACAATCAACTTAAGGTCATTCAAGCATATCCATATATACAGACAGTTTGTAGACACATGCCGATGCACTTAAGTGTAAGCATTACAAGTTATCATACTTAGGTGGATGCGTGGTTATATTCTTACCGTTGCAGAAGCCCAAAGCCAAGCCTTGAAATTCACAAGTTGAGGCTTCAATTGGAGTTGTTCTAGCAATGGAATAGCTTCCGTCCAATCTGACTCAGCCTTTGATATGACCTTCTCTGTTACCCAAATAGCATCATCCACCTACAAATAAGATTCACAGTTCAGCAAACAATGTCAAAAAAATGTGGTCAGGAGGAGAATGAATAAATTAAAGATTTGTTACATGCAAATTCAGACAGCAGGGACAATAAATAAGTAGATATTTTAAGTTATCCAGCATTGGTAGCAAACGATAGCAGAACAAAGATGAAATGAATAGCGTAAATTACTAATGTCAGAACCAAACTTGCAATGCTTTTGTCTCAAACGGACCAAAACTTGATAGAGTGTCATAGCTTCTAGGAATATGCACTAGATAAGGATACCAAGCAGACCTTCTTCCTTTGTTCATTTCGGCTAATAGACACACAGAGAGAACCTACAAAATTCAACAACAATTACTTTAGTGAGAAAAGGCACACAACGGGAAAACAGCTAATATAAGAGTCAGAAGAAACAGTCTGGTTCAGATCATACTCTGACACAACTTTTTCTGCATTATTTCTTTTCCTTTTTGAAAGGAAAGGTAAAGACAAATTAGGGAAGTCTTCTCTCAAGAATATGCCCTAAGCGATCTAAACCAAGATGTTTCAGATCTATTACTGTATAGTATATAACTATAAGGACTCAGGTATCTGTCTAAGCAGATTGAGATTTAACCATATTCGGAAATCTATTTTGACCAAGATGATAGAGCACAGAAGTGACAGAACAATGTGAAACAATAGATCAATGCTACAATTATGAATATAAAGGAAAATTAGATGATATGTGACAATTTTAGAGGGAATTAGGTGGTCACGAACAGCAAATACAATAGATGGATCTCAGCCAAGGTAAGAACACTCTTCATTTCCTAGCAAGAAGTCACAGAAAGCTAACATAATAACTAAACGACATCCCATGTAATATAAGAGTCATAGTGCCATAAAGAAAATATGATTTAGCACAAAGAACACAGTAGAGCAGAAAGCAGCGTCTCAGTATGTCCACTGCATATTCCAAATTTTCGTTACAACCATCATCACCCAAAGACAATCACTGTAGAATTAAAAGACAAAATCTAGTTGAATTCTCTCATCGTTTTGGGGACCCTCAACTTCAAGTTACCAAGTAATCAATGTGCAAAATATAACAAAAAAGCTCACCATGGATGCTCATTACCAGTAATAATGACAAAAAAAACAATGGTCCCATCTCATTGCAACATTGTACGGATCATAACAGAGGAAGAAAGATCATGGAAGCTAGTGAGATGGAATTGGCATACATTGAGAAGCGAGACATGATTAGATAATGGAAGCAAAAAAGGCCAAGAAAGAATTTGAGAATAATCAAGTGCAGAGTCAGGAAACTGGATCCCATAACATGAATTTTCTTCACCTCCTCAAAAGCTGCAATAGATGACGCAGTTTCCAAGGAACACTGGTGGAGCAGAAACTCCATCTAGAAAATTTGATAAAGGAAGCATCCAGAAATTATCAGCCTTAGCCAAAGTAGATGGATGATTTAGTCAAAACTCCTAGTCCCAAATGGTTTTGTTCTAAATTTTTGAAAAACAAACAAATACTAAAACCCCATTGGTTATTGTTTCCCCCTTCTCTACTCCCCGGAGTATCTTCTTCATTTATAATGTTCTTCCCTTACTAGTTACAAAATCTGTCTAGGCTCTATACTTCCAAGTGGGGATAGGAGATGCTCCCCATTCCCGACCCCCTCCTGAAATAATAAACAAAACAAAAAGGGGAAAAATTTGCCAAGTTTAGACATTTAGTTGAAGTACAAAAAAAAAAGTTATATACTTGTATCAGTGTGCTCCCAAAATTAAGAAAAGATGCAAAATGAATATAAAACATTTCTCTTAGGTGATATAGTGTTAAAGTTTCATTGTGCATTATGAAGTCTAATTCCATTATATCCTATTTCAAATTTCTTGCATCAGTCGATAGGCAGATGTGGGAAACTATTATTTGGGTTGTAATTTGTAAATTTGTGTCCAGGAAAAAGTGAGTGGAACTTTTAGTCCTAAAATGGAATAGGCACTGGTAATTGTTGTTGTGATGAGCAGCAAAAAATCAGAATCATTACAAAATCTCATATAAGACTGCTTTACTATATTTTATGGTAAGACGAGGGTAACTTGTTATCTTAAAGAGGTTACGGTAGTTGCGACTCCTTTAACTTATATAGTGACTCCTTTAACTTACAAAGTGATTATTTTATGGCACAAAGTGGGGGTGGTCTTACCATAAATTTGTTTTAAGGCAGTCTTACACAAGACTTGCTATAGAATCATTGGCACTAGTCATGTAACGGAAACAATCCTACCACGAGCCAACCCCACCCTATCTAAAAGACTAAAACTCACACTGCATCTGCAGATGTATCTTATATAGAAATTAAAACAGTTGAGTCAGCAGAGAGGCTTATTCTCCCTCTTCCCAGCTATAACTCCAACAAGCTTCTATTTCCAGTCAAAATATTAACATAAAAATTGGATTAGAGGAAATGGAGAGAAAGGGAGGGGAACAAGTTCCTTTGTTTGGATAAGAAATTGGGGTAAGGAAGGGGAGGGAGGGATCCATTTTCCATTTTTCCCTCCATCTTTAATGAATATCATCCTTTTAAATTTGGAGATATTTGAAATGAAAATAGAGCTCCATCTAAAATCATCCTACAAAAAACGCCAATACTCTAAATTTTATGATACTTATATAATCCTGTTTTGAGTACGTCCAATTAGAGTGTTCGACAAAAATTCTATTTGGATGCAATAATCCAACTGTAGTGGATATAGTTTAGTGGTAAAAATGTGACTTTGTTCCCTTTCTCTCCCTTTCCTTCCTCCTCCTTCCTTTCCCTTCCTTTCCCTTCTATGTTCAATCTTGCTATCCAAACAAAGTGTAACACTTTGTTTTAATAGTAATCATGACAGGAAGGACGGGAAAGAAAGGAAGGGGAGTGAAGCGTGAGCTTCGATCTTCCTTCTAAATCTTTCCAACTCTCTAAGGATTCAGTTTATTAAGAGGAGAAGAAAATAAAATCCTTCTAATTTCCTTCCCTTCCCGTCTCCTATGTTTTATCCAAACAAGACAAAATGCATCCCTGCCTTCCTTTGCCTCCAAATACCCTATCCAAACACACTCTAAACAAAATTGACAATGAAACATAGAACCTTAACCCATTTCTGTGCAATAGTCAAGTCAAGAAATCTCAAAATGCTCATTATCGTAATGCTCGGCACGATGTTTTAATGGTGCGATTCTTTTTTTTTTTTTTTTGACGGGAAAATCAGAATTTATTAAGCATTCAAATGCTGCAAATCTTCAAGTACAGCACTACCAATTTCCGGAGGATATTCCTCCAACCATACTAACTCCTCCAAAACATTTTCACTCACCTTTGCTAAATTATGTGCTACTCTATTTCCCTCCCTCTTCACAAAGGAGAATTCAACTTTTTCACAAGAACTAGCTAGCACAAGAATATCATTGACAACTCTACCAAAGGATGAAGATGGAGCATTCCTTTTATAAAGCTGGTGATACAACTGTAAGTTATCGGTTTCAAGAATGAAAACCTTGAACCCCGCTTCCATTGCAATCCTTAGAGCATGGCGCATTCCCATTGTTTCGGCCACCTCAACAGCAAAACTTCCCCTTATCTTGCAGCACGTGGACATCACCACATCACCTACATTATCTCGAACAACTCCACCAACCCCTATACAATTGTCTTTGAAAGTGGCAGCATCGGAGTTTATCTTGACGGTTCCCTCAGGTGGCGGCTTCCACGTACTACAACGCAGCTGCTCCTCAATGCTTCTCCTCTTTCTCTCATTAGCTTCCACATACTCTCCTGCCCTCCCCACCGAGCTATGAATCACCTCCAACACTTCTAATTTCTTCCCCTCAAACACCCATTTGTTTCTTCTATACCATATACTCCACAACACATTCCAAAAAATCTCCCACCACGCCTTCTCGTTATGAGTTTCTTGGAGCTTGCCACACCACTCACCAAAGGACACTCCCTCCATCTCCTCCACATTCAGCCTAAGTGGAGAGTAATACCACACGCTAATCACCTCCGGGCACCTCATAAACAAGTGAGAAATATTTTCCTCGCCCTCCCCACACAGTGGGCACTTGACATCCACATCCAAACCTCGTACGCTAATTGAGTCTTCACTGCTAAGCCCCCATGAATAGCACGCCAAGCCAGGTGCTTGATCTTTGGCATTACCGATGAACTCCACAACCTTTTCCACTCAAAAGGAGCATGCGAGTGGGAAGTAGTAGCTCTCCGGGCTCGATCATCCCAAAGAGACTGATAATAAGCGCTTCGAACACTATATTCCCCATCTTTACTTCCTTCCCAAGTCCAGCTATCATGCATACTATACAACGGGATCGGAATTTTCAGAATTTCTTCGACTTCCCATTGAGAAAAATTCAAACTCAACATATCTTCCTTCCAGTTTTTATTTTCTATCAGTTCACTTACCAGTTTGGGCTGCTCTTCATTAAGTGCTTCACCTGTTGTAACTCGAAAGTTGGGCAGATTTGGCACCCAGGGGTCCTCCCAAATTCGGATTGCGGAGCCATCTCCAACCACTTTCCTTGCTCCTTTGCTCAACACATCTCTTGCGGATAAAATTGATCGCCAAGTATAGCTGGAATTTGGCGGGACCGTAGCTTCCATGAATGACTTGGTGGGGAAATATTTCCCCTTTAGGACTTTTGCCATCAAAGACTCCACATTTGTCATCACTCTCCAAGCTTGCTTAGCTAAGAGGGCTTTATTAAAAACATGCATATTCCGGAACCCCATTCCACCCTCTCTTTTTGATTTATACCATGGTTTGAAAATACGGTTTCGGTAACGGTCGCGGAAACGGTCACGGTTTCGTTGGAACGGAACGGATACGGTCATCACGGTCCGTGTCGCGGTTTTCAGAATTTTTTTTAATGTCTTTCTATGAATTTTTAAATAACTTTTTTAAAATTATTATCATTATTATTATTATTATTATTGAAAAGAAGTATTGTATTACAAGATATTGTACTTGTAGTGGAAAAAGAAAAAAAAAAAAGAAGTGGGTCAAGTGAAATTAAAAAACGAGAGAGATGAGAGACGTGAGAATAAGGATGCGGCGAGCCAGCAAGTCAACAAACAAAAAGTAAGAAGTAAAAGAAAAAAGGGGGCCCACTGGCAGACTTAAAAGACAAAAAAAAACTCTTCCTTTGACCTAAACCCACCCACCTAGTCTACTTTTGAAATTAAATAATATAAAAAAATCCCACCCATTACCCAATAAACCCTCACCTACCCCCACTACTTGGTAAATAACCCCCCCCCCACGTGATCTTCTCTCTCTTTCTCTCCCTCCCCTGAACATTGAAGAACTACGGCGAAATGCTTCAAGAACTATGGCCATGGCGAGGAGTTTATCTCTAAAGTAACCGTTATGACCGAGCCGCAACGTCGGAATCGGCCGAGACCGGCATATAACGGCCGGTTCGGCCGAAAATGCGTTGTTTTTTAACAACCCGATACATATCGGGAAAAAACGGTTCGGTGATCTCAAAATCCGAGTTAACTCGGCCGCACCGTTACGACTCGGCCGCATTTTTACACCATGATTTATACATCTTCTCCCATGCCACCCATGCTACTTTCTTCTCATCACCTTTTTTGACCCTAAAAGAAGCTCCTATATACCTTCTCAATTTCCTTAAGAATATTGATAGGTATTGTGAAACATTGCATCGCATAAGTGGGAATAGCTTAGGCTATTGATTTTATCATAATCTCTCTACCTACAAATGATAAAAATTTCTCTTTCCACCCCTTCAACTTCTTCCGGACACGATCTTGAATAACTTAAAAAATCCATTTCTTAGAACCACCTATGTATGTAGGTAGCCCAAGATATCTATCATGGTCTTCAACTGCCTTAAATTCTAACTTCATCTGAAGCATATTCCTCTTTGCAAGCTCTAGATTTCGGTTAAATGAGACCTCGGATTTATCCATATTCAATTTCTGTCCCGAAGCAGCTTCATAGGTATAGAGAATATCAAGCACAGTATCCACTTCTTCATCATTGGCTCGAATAAATAGCAGACTATCATCTGCAAAAAACAGATGACTTATCGGCTCCACATGACGACCCACTTTTACTCCATGAATTGCTTTCCGCTTCTCTGCAACTCTGAGTAACGCAGACAGTCCTTCTGCACATATTATGAACAAGAAAGGAGATATAGGGTCTCCTTGCCGAAGGCCCCTAGATGGATGGAATCTCCTCGACGGTTGGCCATTGACTAATACCGCAAACGAAGCTGTCGACACGCATCTCATAATATTTGTCACAAACATCACCGGAAAGCCCATCTTTACCATCATATCCTCCAAAAATTTTCATTCTACTCTGTCATATGCTTTACTCATGTCCAGTTTGAGCCCTAAAAACCCCTTTTTTCCTTTCTTCTTTTTCCGGAGATAGTGAAAACATTCATAGGCCACTAAGATATTGTCTGTAATTAATCTTCCCGGAACAAATCCACTCTGTGACTCATGGATAATATATGGGAGCACCTTCTTTAATCTATTTGCCAGCACTTTCGACACCACTTTGTATAACACATTACAGAGGCTTATGGGTCTATAATCCATCGGGGACTCACATTTTTTCTTTTTTGGGATCAAAACCACATGAGTATTGTTTATCGACTCAACCTCCTCACCATTGTTCAGAATGGGCAGAACCCTATTAATTACATCACCACCGACAGTTGGCCAGAAAGTTTGATAAAAAATCGCCGACATCCCATCTGGCCCCGGTGCCTTCGTAGGGTGCATCTGATCAAGTGCATCTTTGACCTCCATCCCCGTGAAGGGTGCAGCTAGCATGTGAACATCTTCAATTTCGCTTGAATTTTGTCCACCACTTCACCCGTTTCCACCTGATTTCCAGCCAAAAAAAGGTTCTCAAAATACACTGCAAACACTTCTTGGATATGCTCCTCTTTTTCGAATTTTTGACCTGTTTCATCATGGATTATTGAAATGTTGTTGCGCTGCACTCGTTGTTTTGCTTTGTTATGGAAGAAAGCTGTATTTTTGTCGCCACATTGCAACCAATCTTGTCCGCTTCTTTGTCTCCAATAAAGCTCCTCCCGTTTCTCTAACTCATCCATTTTGTCATCTATTTCTCTCATTTTTGCAATAGTATCATCAGTTTGTGTTTCCGTCATCAACTTCTCCATCGAGTAGTACATTCCTCATCTCCCGAGCAAAGTCTCCAAATTTTGTTTTTCCCCACTTCGTCAAATCACTTTGCCGTTCGACTCGATTTTTGTCTCACATCTCCTTCTCCCTCCCATGCTTTTTTAATCACCTCAGCACAAGCTTCATCTCTTAACCACATTTCTTCAAATCGATAAATTCTTTTTTTCCTTCTTCGAGTACCACCATTCACTCTTTTTTATGTTCGGATAGGCAAGTGATCAGACCTGCGCTTTGTAAGATGTGAAACATACGAGCCTGGGAACATTTCTTTCCATTCATCATTGGCGAAAAAACGATCAAGCCTCTCCTGCAAATTTTGGTCACCTCCTCTATTGTTGGTCCATGTGAAGTCATGGCCAACAAAGCCCAAGTCTCGCAAACGGCACTTCTCAACTGCTCTCTGGAAGATGTTGGCATGATTAACATCGAACTCCCCACCTCCACTCTTCTCGCAAAAAAGCAACATCAAATTGAAATCTCCCCCACACACCCAAGGTCCCACATTCTCCTCGAAGCCGTTCTAACAATTCGCAGTTTTGTATTTCAGCTCATCTTTTGGATGACCATAAATCCCTGTAAAACGCCACTCTTCATGCTCATCATTACCCACTAAGACATCAATATGATTTATGGACAAAGATTGAACATGAATTTGCATTGTATCCTGCCACAGGAGCACAAGGCCCCCACTTCTTTTCCTGCCATCTCCTACGCATGATTCCACGAAATCATGTTAGAAAAATTCAGCTTCCGCTTCACGGCCTCCATCTCATAAATCTTCAGTCGAGTTTCACAAAGAAAAAGTAACTGGGGATGTTCAATAATTGTCAAGCGTCGCAACGCGTTGACCGCAAAGGCTGTCCCCAAGCCTCTGCAATTCCATGAGAGGGTGTGACTCATTGATCACCGAGAGCCCATTGAGTGGGGCCCGCCACCTTGAGTTATTCACCTCCATTGCTCTTTGCTTCTTCTTACCATGTTGGTCCTCCTCTCGAACTCACTATGATCCTCTACATACTCTCCCGCTTCTCTTCGTACCCGCCCGGAGATTATCTACTTCCATGTACGTATTGTCTCTATATATATCCATGACCACTTCTTCTTCCCAGTTATTTGGTTCATCGAATTATGCAGCAACAAACCCTCGCCTTCATGGTCATCAAGGGGATCATGTATCACCTCTACCCCTAAGGTCCCTGGGTCAGCAGTTTCATCAGGGATATTAGGTTCCGTCTCCCCACTATCCAGCACGCTTACACCCTCCACAACACACCCTTCTTCTCTTTGAGTGGACCGAGTAATTTCAACATTTTCTTCTATCCCATTGTCCTTCAATTCCACATGTTTTAACTAATTGACCATTTCCAGAACTTGGGCCTTCTTCACTGATGACACCACAATTTTCGGTTTTGTCACAAAAAGTGATTTCGCGCAATGCGGCTGCTTGTACTCCATGCCTCTTGGATCCTCTATCCTCACATGCTTCCATGGTGAAGCTTTGAGACCCATATCAAAATTCAGAATTGGCGGATCCACGTCTTTGTTCTCATCACAATCCTTCACTCCATGGCCTATCATCCCACAAACAAAGCAAAAAAGGGGTGGCTTTTCGTATTTAACATCAAAGTTATCCTCCATGCCTCCCCTCATTTTTAGCTTCACTGACTTCACCAATGGTTTCCTCACATCAATCAGCACCCTCATTCTAATCGATTTATCAATACCCATTAAATTCGAACTATCCATTTTCACAAAGGATCCAATCTTATTCCCAACTTTCTCTATATTTAGGATATTTAGTCTACCCTTGAAAGGTAGATTATACACCCTCACCCACATTGGTAGTTCAACAAGTGGCACATCAGAAGGTTTCATACTATTATCTATGTTTCCCAATAAAAGAGCATGATTATCAAAGTGCCATGGTTGATCTTGAATGATTCTTTGTTTATCTCTCCAATGAAAGAATTGAAAGACAAACATGTTTTTTCCAATGCTCCTAATCTCTACTCCATGTTTAGGTTGCCAAACATTCTTCATAGTTGTTATAAAAGCATTAGAGTTTATATGACGATTAGTCCATATCTTACCAATCAGGCTGAGTTTGACACGTGCATCCTCCTCTTCCTCCCCAGTATCATCCCAATCCACCTCCTCCGAGTCTGCGCGTAACTGGTATTTCTCAAGCTTTTTGGTATTTCGATCCATCTCGTCAGATTCTTGCGTTGACATACTGTCCCTAGTCTCCTCTTTGTCATCGTTAACTACTTTTATTGAATTCATGGTTGTCTCGTACAAGTCCCAATCAAACAGTTTCGAAAATCCCCCGAAGAGGAAACCCTAGGAGAACCTAGAAAACCCTCCCAAGGAAAACCTAGAGGGAACTTTTTTTGGTGTGTTTCTTTCTTTTAATGGTGCAATTCTGAGTTAGAAAGTTCAGCATACAGTCACAGTCAGCCGTTCAACAAATTTATCACTATAAACATCAATTAAAAGTAGAACAATCACAAATCCCATAATCCCCAATCTTCAACTTCTACATTTAATTCAACTCCTACGTATACTATCACTCACAAAGCTTATAACAACACAGATTCCCCAATCACAAAAGGGATATGTCCACCCAACTCTTAAATTATAAATGCAATTACAGACATACTAACACAAATTATCAACTCTATTTTCACAAACTCCATCTCAAATTCAAGCATTTATGTATACCCATAATTAAGAATGTAATGATTAAAGAAGCAAAAACGCAAACCTGGGTAGAGGAGAGATAATGATGAGATTTAAGACAATGAGCAAGTTTCTGATCTTTTTCAAGAACACTGTCAACTGTCATTAGTACAGATTTTGGAACTCTCAAGATAATTTCCCCTTTTTTAAGATCACGTACAGCCGCCAAACCCCTCCTGCACTTGTAAAATCAAACAATCATACAAAAAAATCAAACACCCACTTCCAAAAAAAAATGTGGGAAAAGGAAAAAAAAAAAAGGTAAGAAGTAAGAAAAAGTACCCTCCAGCTTCAGGAAAATCAGAGATGGAGAGTGAATGACCCAAACATGAAGACGAGACCGTAGAAGGAGGATGAGGATGAGGCGCGTCTGAGACGCCAAGCTGCGCTGCCCATTCGAGAAATGTTGTCAAATTTGGTTGTTGCGCTGCCATTTTTCTTTGCCTTCTCGCTGGTTTTGCTCTCTACAATGCTTTTCAATACTTTGGTTTGCCCTCAAAATTGGGCCATCGAATGTTGTAGTTGTGTTGTGACTTGTGCATCATCGGATAATAAAGAATGGTTTGGCTATTGGACGGATCGGGTTGGTTCAAATTAGTAATGGAATATTGATAGTGTTGGGTAAAATTGTTCGTTCAGGTCTAATCAAAATCAACACAAAATTGTTTGCAGGTTGGGTGGATTGTGGTCAGTCTTGCTAGGGTAATTTTTTTTTAAATAAGCGTGTCGCGATGATGTAGACGGGATTTCAGGTTTTAGGTATCACCTCCATAAGATTGTGGTAACCAATCTTACGTTCATCTATCACTATGTGTCTTTGAAAATTGAACCAATCTACCCTACGTGTACTATTTCTTGAAAAATTTTACTTCCACCATTTTGTTTTACTTGATATTTTGAGTTATGCCTATTATTACGTATCTTTACATCGCCCAAAAATTTGTGAAATACAAATTTTAGCATGTAAAGTGTTGTTGGATTTATCTCAATATATTTTTACAAGATTTCATCATTTTTATAATTTTCACAAATACATAATTAAAGATATCAATGCTCAAAGTTGTATAACAACAAGTGGAAAAATCAAAAGAAAAGGAATTCAGTTTTTTATACTAAAAGAAAAGGGAAATTTGTTAAAAATCACATTTTAAATGCCATTTTGTTGAGAAACCACTTATAATAAAAATTGGCACGAACCCACACTTTATAAACTTTTCTTTGCGAGATGAAACTTTTTGTCCGAAACCAACCTTTAACTTCCATTTTTTCAGGCATTAACTCACAATCACACACACACATCACATGACGCACTTAAACCCCCAATTTCACTTCTTCTCCTCTCATATTTCTCCCTAATATCGTTCTCTCTCATGTCTTTCGCATCTCTAAACCTCTTCATCATCCAAGAATATGAGGGCAAATGAAAGAAATTGAGGAATTAAGTGGGTCACTTGAGGTAGGCGTGTAACTTAACGCCTGAAATTGAAAGTCAATGACGGAATCCTACGACAAGTTTTATCTCACAGAATAAAATTCATACACTAATGGAAAAAATGTCAACTGTTCAGTTCAAAATAGGCTTATTTGCTCTGCTTTTTAATTGGAGCAATTGGCATAGGAGCAACTAAGAAAAGTCATCTGCTCTGTTTCACTACCAGAGCCAATAAAAGTTATTGACTCCAAATTTATACAAAAGGTAATAGTTTCCTGCTAAGATTTTTTATATGGTGGTTTCTCACAAAAACTAACATTTAAAAGGTGGATTCTAACAAATTTTCCAAAAGAAAATTTTTTTATCATTTTTGTCAAGGGTATAGGATATAAAATCAGGAAAGTTGAAGGAGATCTTTTAGTGTATGGATTGAAAATAATATCAAAAAAATTACCTAGATTTTGTGATAAGTGGTTTTTGTGCATCTTATCAAAAAATATAGGATAATTTGTCAGAAACCACCTTTTATAATCACTTTTTTGTGAGAAATCACCTTTTAAAAAATTTGGTTAATTAGCCACCTTTTTGGTTCTTTTTTTGTTGGAAGCCACCACTTGCCGGAATCCGGTGGTTGACCTCGATTTTCCGTCGTTGACCATCGAATTTTCGCCATTTCTTCCACCTTCACGCTTCTTCCTTCTTCTGCTAGCATCTTCCTCCCTCAAATTTTTTTTTTTAAAAATTTCAGAGCAAGGGAGGAGGAAGGGAGAAAGAGGAGGAAGAAGAAGGGGTAGGAAGGCTGTGGCCGGGGGTTACTGGGGGATTCGAGGGGGGAGGGCTTAGGGTTGTGAGGGTAGGGATGGTCGTGGGGGGTTTGCGGCGGGTTGCGGGGAGGGGGTTTCGGGGATGCGAGGGGGGGGGGGGTTCCGGGGATGCGAGGGGGAGGGGTGAGTTGCTGGGGATACGAGGGGGGAGGGGGAGAAGGATAAAGGGGAAGAATGGCGAAAATCCGATGGTCAACGCCGGAAAATCGAGGTCAACCACCGGATTTCGGCAAGTGGTGGCTTCCAATAAAAAAAAGAACCAAAAAGGTGGCTAACTAACCAATTTTTTTTAAAAGGTGGTTTCTCACAAAAAAGTGATTATAAAAGGTGGATCTGACAAATTTTCCAAAAATATATAGTACAAGGGTAACATATAAAATTTTCCTATACATTTTCTTTTTGAGATTTTTCTTTTTGTTAACCTTATTGGTGTTATACTTTTGATAAACAAAAGGCTTGCGGAACTAATGCATACGAATGTAGAGGGTTCAAGACATATAAAGTAAGTAGTCAAGGGTTTAAGATCACTTACAAAGTTTTTTATTCATGAAATGCCATATACAAATGAGGTGGCACCATGCTACCCCTTGAAAGGGAGTGTGATACGTGGAGAATAACATGCATCGCATGAGCTATCAAATCGGGTGTTTGGATTGGTTTTTGTTCGAGTATGGGTCATATTGTATTATTATCAGTTTGGGTTTAAGGTAGATCATTTTCGGGCATTTTTTTTATATTTGATGTGTATTGTGTGTATCCTTTAATCGCGCTGGTAGAGTGTAGTGATGAGTCTTTTGATGTTGTTTCATCATTTCCGATAAAAATGTGGTGTATAGTATTCGTAGAGTGAGAAATGCTTAACAAATGGTGGGCTTTGCCTAAATTAGAAGTGTTGCAACTAATATGAGACAACAGGATATAAAGAATGTTTCAATTAATATGAGACTAAAGGAGTAATAATTAAAGACATCAACAACATAATGCTACTACCTATGTTCTTTTTCAATCTAAAAAGGTTAACCTTTATGTTTGCTAATGTATAACTTTGACCAATAATATCTTTTATTCTTAATAAGTTAAAAATATAAAAAGTTGATATATTAAAATATCTTGAGATGAATTAAACAAGTCCCTGCATAATTATGCTTCTTTTTATACATTAGTTAAAAACACTAGTTAAAAAGTGGATTGTATATGTGAACAGTGCAAAAGTACAAACCTTGTAGAGTAAAAGAAAACAAGAGATTGTACAGTACAAACTTTGTAGAGTAAAAGAAAACAAGAGATTGTACGTTGCTACTCCTCCCTTTTCTTAGTTATACTGACTACTAATAAGGAGAAATATGTGATTTACTTAAGTATGTACTTAGGAGTAACTTAATCTTTACCTATGTAATTACCCTGATGGTGAGTCATATTTTCTTCTGTGCTAAGTCTCCCTTGTATGGAGAATATCCTCATAGTATTCCCTGAAATTCTCTGCTGCTAATCATTGCTCATAATAAGTTGTCAATTGTACTACATGATCATGTTGTTTATCATGTAGTGAGTCTATAAATAGTTTTCTTATTGTAAACGTTGGCCAAGGGTCTTTAAGCAATACAATCAATCATCTAGTTGCTGCTAGCTCTCTTTTTCTCTCTAAAAGTATCAGCTTTATTATTTGTGGATTTGGTTGATCCTTATCTGGATTGTAGCACTTCTCATGGTATTAGAGCCACCACTAGTGCATAATTGGCCTAAAGTATCACCCCAAAAGTGTTACTTAAAGGCCTAAAAGTGCTGCTTTAGGCAATAGGTAACACTTTTATAAGTGAAACATCTGCCCATGCTACCTATTCTCTAAGGTAACACTTTCCAATGCTAATGTTTCACTTTCTCAAGTGTTACTCAAGATTATCTAATGTAACACTTTTTTAAACTAATGTAGCATTTTTATAGTGTTACTTATAATTCTTTATGTAACACTTTTTCATCTATAGTAGCATTTTTTATGTCATCTCTTGAATTATAGTAACACTTTATCAGATGTTTTGTATCATTTTAAGTCAGAATATGTAACACTTTATTGATATTACGCAACACTTTTTATTAGCTAGCTTTATAGTAACATTTCTATTTCACATGTCTCATAGTGACATTTTTTAATTTGTGGGCACATATACAATGATAATAATATTATAACTTACAAACGAAATAAACAAAGAATATAATGATATTATAGATATAAATGAGTACAAATACTCAACGGTCATTGTAAAGAATGCGCAAAAGAGTAGTATTCATCAATTGAAAACATACTATTGCGTTCAAAATATAAATAGTTGATATGAAAATCCAATCATAAGATATATAACTCTCCTAAAATAAATCTAAATCAATCTTAAGGTAATTTCTTTCTTTCGTCTTCAAATTCCATCGCTCTATCCATACATGCACGTTTCCCGAAGCATCATGCCATTATCTTGATCATCCTGCAATAAGAACAAAAAAAAAGATCTTCAAAGTCTTATATGATAACAGAGAAGAGTACATGAGATAAACGTTCATTATTTAACACAAGCCTAGTATCTAGAGGAACATTTGATGCTCTAGCATAAGCCAAATTCATATGAATTTTAGTAGAGAAAAATAGCAGAGATCAACGTTGTAGCTCAATATTATTCTTAGCCACATCAAATTTGAAAGAAGCCAATTTGAATACTGCGTTACAAAAGCTAAAACAACACCACTATCCCCCCTTTTAGTTTTCAAACAATTTATACATCAAATTTGAAAGACGATAAAAGTATTCAAAGATGATAATCTGAAATTAAACAAGCATATAGACCATATAATATGAAATTTAACTGGTTTCAATTCTTAGGGGTCGCCGGATTAAGGGGATTAGGAGGGGAAAGATTGACGGGGTAAATTTTATGGGTTTTTTGAAGGTTTGGTATGAGAGTGAAGATTACATGGAGTAATCCATTACTCCAAAAATGAGGGTAACAATTACCCACCGCCACCCCTGGGTAACTTTTGCCTCTGTTTATGTGTTGGGAAGATATGGAGGTAGGAGACGGAAAGGAAGGAAAACAGAGCATGATGACAGAGAAAAAAATATTCCCCCTTATTAATACCAAACTTACCAATTAGTAAAATCTACTCCCTTAATAGATCATCTTGAATTAATCCCCCCTTCAATTTTTACCCCTTAATGATTCCTATAATTCCAGGCATGCCCTTATTGTTAAACCAAACCGGTTCTTAAATCAAATAACCTTGAAATGATAAGAGATCATAAAAAGGACAAAAACCAACTATATACTCAGCTTCATGCATCATATAATGTGACTGGGAAGCTTCAATCGTGCTTCATGTATAACCTTGCTAGCTAGTAGCTACCATAATTATGGCAAATATATTAAATACTACGTTACCAAGTTCTAACTTCCATACAAAAGGGAGGTACCTTTCTGAATTGCTACTGCAAGGAGCTATCTGCACCTCCAGAACCAATACCAATAGCCTTTGCACTGCACTGCCAAAATATACCATAAGGATATGTATAATATCTACATAGCATATATAATATAAGAAGGTTCAAGCTTCTGATAGACGAACACCAAAAGCACCAAGACTACGGGTGAGGTAGAATTTAATAAAAATGACATTCAGTAAACTGTTCCAGTGAAATTTTAACTTACAAGCTTGATCCATTTTCATCATGCCCTACAATGAGAAGAGACACACCAAAAGGGCGAGACTGCACACAAAACACACAAGACATTCCATCAGAACAGTTGTGTAATCAGAAGATATTGTAAAGTAGTGAATTACAGTGAGAGATTGAACTCTTAAACAGCTGCAAACAGTTAATACTTCATAACACTAGAAAGGAAAGGGAGCTATCTCCAACAATGACAGCTTCGTATTATAGGAAGGTCGTCTTATTGCTAATATTACAAAAATCAGATCCATAAGCGAGGGTCCGCAATTTATTCAAGGAAAAAAAAAGAACAAGAATTACTACGTGGTATTGGAGGCAACTCAATAGTTAGCCACACCACTTGGAGTTAGATAACTTAAATAGTTAGAAAATATTATGACCCAAGCAAATGACTTCCGATAAGCACATCATCAACTAGTTACAGATTGATTTTACTCTTCAGTTGTTTATGGAACTAGAAACAAGCTTCCAGTAAGCAAAGATAACCCAATAAATGGTAAAAGAAACCACTAGGTCAAAACAAGGTATAGATTAAGGTAGTCATATTCATGTTTGCCATTGTCTCAGAAAAGCTGTCTTCAAAACTCCAGAAAATCTATAGATAGCAATGGTGTGTACACAATATAAGAGCTTCATGCTGTCAACTTATCATCCGTTTCCCAGTCCAACATCATGTATCCAACCTCTTTTACTACCCACAACTCATGGTTTGCATAGTGCGTTTTGAGAGATAATTAACGCATGAAAGAATTTCAATTAATCAGCAAAAAAAACCCAATACAACAGCAACATTAAAATCTTCAATTCTGTTACAAATTAAAACAATCCAATACAACAACAACATTAATATGTTCAATTATAAATCTTTTCAACTTTAGTATAACAAGTAAAATCAGCCCTATTAACAATCAAGAGAAAGAATGCACAGTGAGGGTTTATACTAGTTGGTCATTCTACTATTTGCAACTTAGTTTTATCATAAACCAAAGCCAATTAGTACCAACAATAGAAGAAGAAGCTCGATGGCGGCACCACCACCGGCCACGAGCTACGCAACCAGCGAGAGGAAGGAGGAGTAGAGCAACGGCAGCACCAGCGGCACACAGCAACGGCAACAACCGCGCAGAGGTGAGAGAAGATTGTGGAATAAGGAGAACAACAGTAGTAGCAAGGAGAAAGGACAGTAGTAGCAGCGGTTGGTGGAACAGGACAACAACAGTCGCGCGAGAGAGATGCAAGGAGATAGGAAGTAATAGGGCACCACAGCAGCGCCGGTCTGAGCGCCGACAACTGGCAGTGACGAAGCGCACACCGGCGAGGTAAAGGAGAGAGACGAGGGTTTGAGAGAGAAAGGGTGAAAGAAGAGAGAGGGTTTTAGGGTAAGAGAGAAGGCGGGGTTAGGGGGGTTTCTTTGGGTTTAGCGGACCGACAAGGATAGGGGGGTGTTTAGGTTTTGGGTTGTCAAATGAACCAACAAGGGAAAGCAAAAGGATCGGGGAAACCGACCCAAATTGATAAAAGCAACAATGATTTCATATTTTGGGTATAAACTACTCAACAAATAATTGAAACCCAAAATATATAATAACAATATTGATAGTAATAACTTCATAAAAGTAAAATAATAAATATTAAAACATAACAAATCAATAGTCACATTCCAAATAAGATAAAATAAGAATATCCAATACATAATTAAATTAATTATTTTAATTAACATTTAATAAACACTTTTAAAAATAAGCCAGTTATAAGAACGAAGAAGGAGAGCGAGCGAGTCTGACTGGAACTAAGAAGGAGACTGGTGGTGAAACACTGAAACCTAAGCAACATTACTTTGTAATTAGAATTGAAAATAAAGTAAATTTTGTTTTTTGGAGTTCAATTCTCTTTGGCGGCTGATTAAGCGCCAACAATAATTTTGGAATCAGCACTCAATTAATTTAAGATGACTTTGTTTTTTTTTTGTTGAGGGAAGATGAGTTTGTTAAGTACACGGCTCCTATAAGCAATAATACGAAGTAATTAAAAAATCATAATGTTATATTAAAAATTATACTTGTACTCTTAAAAAATTACTTATCCAAAAGTGTTACCTTAAAATGTTACCAATATGTAAGTGTTACCTAAAGATGTTACCAATCTGAAAGTGCTACATCAAAATGTTACTCAATTGAAAAAGTGTTACTTTAAAATGTTACTTATAAAAAAAGTGTTACATGAAGTGTTACATAGTGATTAAGTGTTACCAAGGTGTTACATACATATCCGACAAACTTAAATTTTGAAAAGTGTTACCTCATACATGTTACCTTAGACCAACTTTGTACTAGTGCACCAAATACATAATAGTTGTTCATAAATCGCCTAGAATTGCTGCCCCAAAAATATCACCCTGTCTAATCCTCTCAACGGTGTACCTTTCTTTTCTTCCCTTCTTTCTTCTATTCTTCTTTCTCTTTCTTCCTATCTGTATCCCTCATTACCTTCAAAATGTCTAGATTCACATTATTAGACATCCAAAATCCACTCTTTCTGCATCCTTCAGATGGTGTTGCATCTATCACTGTAGAAAAGCTCTAGAGAGCTGCAGATTATAGAGCATGGAAAAGGAGCATGGAAATCAACCTTTCTTCAAAAAGGAAGCTGGGATTTGTGACAGGAGCTACAACCAAAGATACTGCAGATGAGGTAAAAGCTGAATTATGGGAGATATGTAATAATATGGTAGTTGCTTAGATCCATAACAATGTCTCACCTGCTATAAAAAAATCCATTTTGTATGTTAACTCTGCTAAAGCTATATGGAAACAATTAGAAGTCAGATTTGCTTTGACAAATGGGTCTAGAAAATACAAACTAAACAAAGATTTGTATGAAACCAAGCAAAACACTCTCACTATAAATGAATACTACACAACCCTATCTATGATATGGGAAGAACTTGAATGCATGAATATGATGCCTACTATAACCAACCCCACTGAAGAAGTTGTGAAGTTTATTGAAGCTATGAATGAACAAAAGGAGTAATCCAAGTTGTTTCAGTTTTTAAATGGGTTGGACAATAAATTTGGAACTTTGAGAAGTCAGTTGCTTATGATGACTCCACTCCCTACTGTTGAGAAGGCTTGTTCAATCCTTCAACAGGAGGAGCCACAGAGAGATGTGTAGAAATGGAGATGTTTGTTATGTTTAGTAAAGTGGTGAATGAGAGAAACTTAGTGTTGTGTAAAGTATATGGAAAGAAAGGTCACAGCAAGAAAAATGTTGGTATGCCACAGGTCAATTCCCAAAATGGCATCCCAAGCATGGAAAGCAAGTTTCACCTCAAAAAGAACAACCTGATGTTGCTATTCCTAAGTGGAACAACAAGCAGAGTTATCCTAGAATGGCTGCTAGTGCATCTCAGGGGGAGCCAGGGTTGCCGTTCACTCAGCAACAAATTGATCAAGAAACCAAACTCCTGCATGTCATTGCAAATCACATGAAATTGAAGGGCTCAGAGACTGATGAAGAGCTTGACAATCATTTCTCAGGAATGATATCTTGCTATAATGTGAAGGTAACAACAGATGAATTTGATTCAGGTGCAACTGATCATATGACCTCAGAATTGCACAAAAATTGAGTGAAGTAATGAAAGTTCAAGGCTCACTCAAAATCAATCTCCCTACTGGTGCCCACTGCTGAAATCAGACATGTAGGCAAGACAAAGGTAGGACCAGGATTGGTTCTTAAAAATGTGATGTGCATACCCAATTTTAAACACTATCTCATCTCTGTTCAAAAATTGGTTAAGGATGGATACTATGAGGTGCAATTTCTGTCTGATCATTGTGCAAAAATTGACAAAACAACACAACAAGTGTGAGGTATTGGTCAGGAGAGAAATGGGCTATATTACTTGAAACATAATACCATAACACCACAAAAAGCCACCTGCCTAAACACACAAACCTTACCTGAAATACATGAAAACCCCCTTAACCTTCCTAAAACCAAAGCTGACCAATTTGCCCTATGGCACCATAGACTTGGCCATGCATCCTTCTCTAAACTCAAACACATAGAAGCTGTGAAACCATACATACAAAACACCAACTCCATCTGCATAACCTGCCCTATGTCCAAGTTTACCAAACTTTCATTCACTCTAAGCCCTTCACATGCTGCTGAGCCATTTGAATTAATATGGACATCTGGGGTCCTTACATAGTGTTCACAAGAGGAAAATACATATATTTTCTCACAATTGTTGATGACAATACAAGGTCTACATGGATATATCTCCTAGAATACAAATCTCAATCATTGAGTATGCTTGAATGTTTTTATGCTGTGCTAAAAATCATTTCAAGAAGTCCATAAAATTCATCAAGTCTGACAATGCTCTAGAGTTTGATGATGAATCATGCAAGGAATTTTTCTTAAAAAATGGCATCATCCATCAAACATCATGTGTGAAGAGACCTCAGCAAAATGCAAGGGCTGAGAGAAAGCCCAAACATGTATTGGAGATATCTAGGGCTTTGAGGTTTCAAGTTGCTCCCCCTCTTACATATTGGGGAGACTGTGTAGTGACAGCTGCCCATATTATCAACAGGTTACCTGTTGTGATACTTGGCAACAAAACACCATATGAAGCTCTTAACAAGAAAGAACCAGATTACAGTCACCTCAGAGTTATGGGATGCTTGGCATTTGCTTATAATCTCGAGCATTCTATGGACAAGTTTAACTCAAGGGGTGTACCATGTGTTTTCACAGGATATCCACCCACTCAAAAAGGGTACAAACTAATGAATCTCTTGACTATGCACATGTTTGTGTCTAAAGATGTAACTTTTCATGAAATTGTGTTTCCATTTCATGAAAAGAATGATCACAGCTACATGAAACCTATCCCAAATCCTAATCCTACCATCACAAATCCTACCTATAATGATGATTGGTATCTCAATGATGAATTGCAACCAGTCGCACTAACCTCACCTTCCACAACAAACCAAACACAACCTTCATCTTGCCAGTACTTTCCCATTAAAACAACTGATGATTCATCTCCTGAACCAGCTCCTACTGCTGCCATAACACCTACTCCACCTCCCTTACATGTTCCTAGAAGAACCACAAGGAACATCACTCAACCTAGATGGTTGCAAGACTATCACACAAATAAGCCCAACTCCAACTTTGCTTCAGTCTCCAATCTGATAGACACAACCTTGCAACCTGAATTATTCAGTTTTCTCTCTACCTTAACCACTGTAGAAGAACCTGCTACTTTCAATCAAGCCATAACATCTCAATAATGGGTTGAAGCAATGAATAGAGAATTAGAAGCTTTGGAAAATAATGATACATGGGAAGTCACTACTTTGCCTCAAGGGAAATCATCTATTGGCTGTAAGTGGCTGTACAAAATAAAGTATCAACCTGATGGGAGTGTGGAAAGATACAAGTTTAGACTGGTAATTTTGGGATGTAATAAGAGGATTATGCTGAGACATTTACCCCAGTTGCCAAGATGACAACTGTTAGCATAGTACTTATTGTAGCTGCTATGGAAGATTGGTCCACATTTCAAATGGATGTGACCAACACCTTCCTTCATAGAGACCTTCATGAGAATGTGTACATGAAACTCCCTCAAGGCTACTCTCATTTGGGTAGTAGGTAGAATCAGTCTCAATGCTCTCCCTATAAAAGCTCCCTTAAATGTTGTATGCAGGCTAAAATAGTCATTGTATGCAGGCTAAAAAAGTCATTGTATGGGTTTAAACAAGCTCCAAGACAGTGGTTCTCAAAGTTATCTCTCAGTCTTCTAGACAGTGGGTTCACTCAATCCAGGGCTGATTATAACTTGTTTACCAAGATCAAACACAGTACCATAACTTTGGTACTGCATGTTGATGATTTACTTATATCAGGCAACAACATAGAACACATTGCTGAACTGAAAGAAATGTTAAGCCTTTCTTTCAAAATGAAAGACTTGGGTGATGTCAGATACTTTTTGGGACTGGAAATCACTAGGAAATCATCTATATTCTTTGTGTCACAAAGAAAATACACTATAGATCTTCTTAAAGAGTTCAACATGATGGATGCAAAGCCACTTCTCCTTCCCATGGATCCAAATCTCAAATTAACTGCTGACAAAGGAGAGATACTTCCCTCATCTACCATCTACCAAAGACTGCTGGGCAAGCTGATATATCTCACAATTACCAGGCCATATATCACATTCACAGTTAAGCTCCTAAGTTAACACATGCACCAACCCACCAGTGTACATAAGCAGGCTGCTAAAAGACTTCTTAGATACTTGCTGGGCACTTACACTCAAGGAATTCTGCTTGCCTCTAGCTCAGCTGCTCAACTCACTGCTTATTGTGACAGTGATTGGGCTAGCTGTCCAATTTCAAAAAGATCCACCTCAGGGTATTGTATCCTTCTTGGAGATTCTCTGATCTCATGGAAGGCAAAGAAACAAACTGTAGTTGCCAGATCCACTGCAGAAGCAGAGTACGTATCAATGGCAATCACAATCTGTGAAGTCACTTGGCTACACACTCTTCTTAAGGACCTGGGATTGATGAATCTACCACCTGCTCTTATCAAATGTGATAACCAAGCAGCCCTAGCAATAACTGCAAACCCAGTGTTGCATTAAAGGACTAAGCACTTGGAGGTTAACTGTCACTTTATTAGGGACAAGGTTCAATCAGGGGAGATCATCACTCAACATGTTCCCTCTTCTGAGCAAGTAGCTGATCTACTCACCAAGATACTCTCAGTTCAACAACAGTAGTACCTGCTAACCAAGTTGGGAGCTTCCTCTTCCAACTCACTCCCAACTTGAGGGGGGAGTAATAAGGAGAAATATGTGATTTACTTTAGAGTAACTTAATCTTTACCTATGTAATTACCCTGATTATGAGTCATATTTTCTTCTGTGCTAAGTCTCCCTTGTATGGAGAATATCCTCATAGTATTCTGTGAAACTCTCTGCTGCTAATCATTGCTCATAATGAACTGTTAATTGTACTACATGATCATGTTGTTTGTCATGTAGTGAGTCTATAAATAGCTGTCCTATTGTAAATGTTGGCCAAGGGTCTTTAAGCAATACAATCAATCATCTAGCTGCTGCTAGCTCTCCTTTTTTCTCTAAAAGTATCAGCTTTATTATTTGTGCATTTAGTTGATCCTTATCTGGGATTGTATCACTTCTCAACTACCATATTGACTTAGCAGTTTGCGATTTGCATGTTTTACTGGACATTAATATCTTCATTGGAGTAAAAACTAAGAACTATAAAAGTTAATAATTAAAATATATATTTACAAATCTCATGAGTAAAACTTAAAATTTGGAGGAATTACAAATTTACAACTGATAAAAATTTGTACAAGATGAACAATGACTCGTTTATTCAAATCCATAATCACAATTCACAAAGTTGATTTATTATTTTAAAGCTATAATCCTGCTAAAAGATATTCTAAACTTAGACTAACTAATGAGATAGCATATTAATTAATCTTATACACGGGGTGTAACATGTGTATGTTATATGATAGGCGTATCGTGCACCTAATAAAAATAAATAATTTAAGTAATCCTCTTATTATTAGGGAAGTCATGTTCGATCCCACATAAAGAAAGTTGTTCTATGATTAGCTCTTAAACAATGGATTGATTCTTTGTAATTTGTTTAGGTGTTACACTTGTATAGATGCATTTTGTTGATTTACGTTCTCTTGTGAACTCAGGATGGTTTTTAGTTTCTGATTTAGTTGTAGAGTCCTACCTAGTAGGTTTGTCCATCTTTCAAGAAACTTAAGGTTGTATATCTGATTTGTGCTGAGCAATATATCTCCTTACTCTTGCCTTTCAAAAAAAAAGTCAGAAGTAGGTCAGGTATCAACCAAGTCGAGTTGGGTGCTAAATGTATCGAATTTAACATGCTTTCAGATCATCATGGGTTGGACAAAAGGAATCTACATATGCTAATCTATGAAGAAAGGAGAAATGTAAAAGGGAAAAAGCCTCTTACTGATCCTGTTACACCTACATTAGATAGTGTCTCTTTAGGGAATGCTACTCTTAACATCTCTAGCTACCTTTGTTGCTTCAGTTTGAGCCTGTCCTTATCGGTTCACATAGGGCGTGCAATTATTATGGGGTTGGGTGGATCGGAGTTCAGATTTAGATGTGAAATTGTCTAGTCAATTTGGGTATCGGATTGGTTTTTGGCGGGCTGGTTGGGTGATTAATTTAATAGGTCAGTCAGGCTAGGCATGCTCGGTATTGAGTTAGTTTCTCGGGTCAAGTCATACTCAAAAGTTCAGATAAAATCCCTAGTTTTAAAATCTCTATGCTTAATTATGTTTTCGTACAACAAATCAACAATAGTACTCCCTCCGTCCCATAATATAGTGCTCGCATTCTTTTTTTAGTGTCCCAAATTTTGTGCCTACTTCCTTTTTTATAAATTTATTTTGACTAAATTATCCTTAATTGCTACACAAACTTTCCAAAATATCCCTACATTTCTTTTACAATTTGTGCTCCTATTTATTATTTTACACCATTCCAAGGAATATTTATTGCTTTTTGAATTTATTTAAAGAAAAAATAATATAAGGAACTAGTTCCAAAATAAAAGTACTAAAAAAGCACTTCCCTAAATATTTTTTTTAGGAAAGCTTATTACTCCTTCCATTTCCTTAATTTTCGTGAAAAAAAAGAAGTGAGCATTATATTATGTGACGGGAGAGTAATATACACTAATCTTTATTATATAAGTGAAGGGAGGAGGAAGATAGTGTCCCCTTATAAAAAGTCTTATATACCCTTAATGAATTTAAAATGTACATATTAAATAATTTTTTCTTCTTCCTACTTGCCATATACTCCCTCCGGTTCCTAAAGATCTTCCCTCTTTTATTTTTCACGCATGCCAATGCAAAACTTTAGACACTAATATCTTTAATTGTGTATTTGAAAAAATTATAAAAAATGGATATTAATAAAATACATATTGAGATTGAATCCTAACAAGATCCCACACTGACTATATTTTTTCTTACGTATAAGTCATAAACAATAGTCAAAGTGAAACTTGTGAATAGTGAAAAATGTCAAATAAGGAAGATCTTTCGAAACCGGAGGTAGTATATCGTACAAGTTAACAATGGAATTGAATTTGAAATTTCAATTAAATATTAAATTAAGAAGAATAATTTCCTCTTCTTGCATATGTGTGAAAAAACTCTGATAAAAAATTAAATTGACAATATAACTTGATTGTAAACAATCAAAAGAAAAAATTAAAACTTGAATTTCATATTAATAATTATACAGATAATATTTTAAAACCTAAATGTTGATTATTATTCGGTAATATCTATTATATAAATCAAACTATTCCTCTTTATCAATATTCGGCGATTGAACGCGATACACAAATTCTTCCACTTTAATTGAAGAGATGCTTTCTTTCGCTTTATATTTCCTTCTCACAATACTATATTTGAATATTGATGTACAAATAACTAAAAAAACCAACGAAACATTGATTTAAGAAAACATATTAAAAAATTAAAAATAACTATAAATGTCTATTCGAATCAAACTTTTTATAACATTCGATGAATAACTTATTGGGAAAAAACATTAATAAGACATACGCACATAGCGTGTAAAAAATACTAGTCGAGTGTATAACACGAGTTACAAGTTTAATGTTAATTAAACACAAATCTAAAATCTAATCAGAGAGTCGGCAGGTTTGGAGTATTAGCTTTTTAAGTCCCAACTTCTTTTCATGTTAATCCTACTTATATTATACCCCACCCACAAAAGAATAGGAAAAAAAAGAATAGTAATAAACGCATATTCTTCATTCCAAAATCTACCCAAATAGGAATAGATGAGCAAAGAAAGCAGAAGAGATATGTGGAATCTGAAATCATAAGCTAATTGATAGCCACGTGGAATGGTCATCAAATCAGGACAAGATAACGTTATCATCATTAAATTTAAACCTTTGAAAAAAGTGGAGCTAGATGAATGGATATGGCTTATGGCCTATAGGTAATGGGTCATCACTTGAATTAGGGGAAAGGGGGAAGTAATGCAAGTGCCACGATCATCTTGAGGTGGGCCCAGAGGTCGTGTTGCATTGTCGACGTAGCATGAGGAAGAATTGGAATTGGAATTGGAATTGAAATTGGAATTGTGGAGAAAAAGTGGTGGTGATGCATTTGTTTTGTAATTGCCCTAACTATGGCCCTCGTGGTGGGTTTGGGTCCATCTAATGCAAAAAGAGCAGATGGATGGGGCCCGCACAACCATGTGGTCTATACTCGGAGTATAACTAGTAGGGGTGGTACTAAAAAAAATTTGTCCAACTTTTTGTTGTCCAACTTTTTCTATAAAATGTGTACAAAGAGTCAAAGACCAACCCGGATAAGCGGACCAGGTGCAAGCGCAACTGACCGTAAAATTTTGGGGTCCAGACAAAACAAAATCAAATAAAAAGATGGTGCTTCGACTGACATTAAGATGTGGTGGAGAGAGAATAGAGGTTAATCACTCTGTTCACAAACTTCCCTCTCCAGTGCCAAGTTGACAACTCCAGAAAAAAACCTTCACATTCACAGTTCACTGTATAATCGAAAATTCCACTTTACAAAAAGGGCACTTTAAAAAGAGGGGGAAAAAAGCAGCAAGAATTTTTTGCTGGGTGGGTGAAAATCAAGAACAAGGGCCAAGATTATAACAAGAATTTCGAATTTTATAGAAAGGGAATTCTTTTTGGAGTAGCTGAATTTGCAAATCTACCCAATTTTTCTAATTTCCATTTGAGACAGGTACGTTGAGCTCTCATTTATATACTCTTTTTATAATTGGTGCATTTAATTTGATGATGTTGCTTTTTTCAGCTGTATTTCCTTTTTGTTAGAAATTAAAAGTTTGGAGAAGAAAATCCATTGAGAAGAGAGAAAGGAGAAAAAATTAAAGAACATTTATATTTATATTTATAGAGAATATACAAAAAACAATAGACTAACAACTTTATAACTAACTATCTAATTTTAATCCATTTCCTTATGCTGGGTTTAAGGGTGTTAATAAGGGTGTGTTTTTTTATGATCTTTTGGAAGTTTAAAACTTGTGCGGTGGGACAAACCATCCTAAAATAGAAATAATCTTTGTAAGTTGTATTATAAAATTAGTTTAGCTTTTTTTTTTTACAGGAAAATTAGTTTAGCTATACTTAAGTATAATTATTTAATTTCTTACAGGATATAATTATGGACCATAGTCCTGCAACTCAAGGATGGTCAATGTCATTCGAAAATTTAATTTAATGATTTCTTTTTATTATTTTTTTAATGTCTTTTAATGTTTTTTTTGAGGGGGAGACCCTTGAATCTTGATGGGTATCCAAGATACAGTTGTTTAATTACTAAAAAAATAAAATTCATTAGGATACATCTTTACTGGTTTACTTCTTGTAAATGGTATGTCTTGTTTGCCTATTTTTGATTTATTTGCAGAAATTTGGAAGGATTCTACTTGGTCGCATTTTGGGATTGATCAAATATTTTGAGAACTGTACATGTGGAAAAAGGGGAGGAATATATAGAGCTTCATATTAGAAGAAAAGACACCATGCCTCTCACTTTAGTATGGGTTGTATCCCCAAGTACAGAGGTGTATAGTGGGTTTTGGTGTCACAGAATCATTGGTGGGTCGTTCTATTTTCAATGGAAGGTCAAAAAGATCTCTAAGAAACAAGAGAATTGGAATTCTTGGACATTCAATGTTGCAAAACAGCAAAAGAGAGGAGGATTTCCGGTGCTTTTCAAGCTTGGTGGCGAATCCAACAGGAGACATGGCAGTTTTGTCGTCAGAGCAAAGGGTGTATGATGTGGTATTGAAGCAGGCAGCTTTGGTAAATAGGGAGTTGAGGTCGCGAGATGATCTTGATGTTGATGTGAAGCCAGATATTGCTGTTCCAGGGACTCTAAGCTTGCTTGGTGAGGCTTATGACCGGTGTGGTGAAGTTTGTGCTGAGTATGCCAAAACTTTTTACTTGGGTGAGTTTTGCTCCTTTTTAGGAATAAGATCACTTAAAGGTTTTTCGAGGAAAAGGAAACAAAAATTTAGAATAAGGAAAAAAGAAAGTGTCAATGAGAGACTTAAGAAGAAAGAGTTGCAAAAGAGAGATTTTTGTATTCTATTGTTTTTGGGGTATGATTCTAACTGTAAGTAGCATTGTTGTTAATGTCACAGGAACTCAGCTTATGACCCCTGTAAAGCGACAGGCTATATGGGCAATATATGGTAAGCAAATTGGTCGTTTTATATGTTCCACTACTGATCTTGTAAGACCTTGAGCATAATTTACCGGATATAGAACTTTTGATGCTTAATAATAAAACTAATTGCTTGAAAACGAGGAAACAAAACAAAAGTCGAAATAAGAGAGAGATTGTACTTGGATGCTTGACTCTATCATAAGTGTAACGTCATCATAAAAAAGAAGACAAGTTTCTTTTATTTGCTTTGCGTTGGAAGTTGAGTTTATTCTTCTTAGACCAGTCACACAGGATTCAGTTGCATAACCATAAGAATTTGAATTTTAAATTAAATTTGGTATGCTGTTTATACCATAACTAGCCAAGTAATTGTGATTCGTTTGCTGTGGGAAGAAATTCTTGAAGTTGGCATTTGACGATATGGGAGCCATGTGATTGTTTTCCCTTATCTTTTTGCTTTGTAACCTGTTTTCCTTGCTGTTGAGGGTTGTGCCTTTCTTCGTCCTATAATGAATGTTTCTAGTTTTATATCCTTAACATATTACATTTTTGTGCAGTGTGGTGTAGGAGGACGGATGAGCTTGTTGATGGGCCTAATAGCTTCACATATAACACCTATGGCTTTGGATAGGTGGGAGGCAAGGTTAGAAGACCTCTTTAGAGGCCGTCCGTTTGATATGCTTGATGCTGCCTTATCTGACACAGTCACTAAGTTCCCAATTGATATCCAGGTTTGCCATTAATTCATAACACAAGCCTATTCTGTGAAGTTATTGTTCTTAGTATAAAGTTTTTTAACAACACTTTCCTACCGCCTACTTGTAATTTCTGAAAGATTGCTTTCATAATGGGTAAGAGGAGAGGCGGATTCTTCGTTTTAGCTTAGGTACCCGTATCGGATCCTTGACCCTCCTACATAGGCATAGGCATAGACACTTTGACACTTCAATGTGCCAAAATCATAGAACTTTTCATATATTTGCCAAGTCGAACATTTAGACACGTACTTGCGTGCGACAAGAATACCTGAGTCCAAGTTACATAGAGAACATAATGTTTCATTTGGGATGGAGGGGATCAGAGAAGAGGGTTGCGAAAATGAAGACATTCAATTATTCTCATTCTTAAAAACAACTATGTTTTTTGATGGTACAATTCTTGTAGCCACTTGTACTAATTCTTATGTAAAAGATCCTCCCCAGTGTGTCATGTTGATTTGAATTTGTTCTCCTCAACAAGTAGACTGTTTTTCTGAGTCTCATAGTATGTATTGTTTTTCGATTATTCTGATAATGTACTATTTGTCTGGCAGCCATTCAAAGATATGATTGAAGGAATGAGGCTGGATCTTAAGAAGTCTAGATACAAGAACTTTGACGAATTGTACCTGTACTGCTATTATGTTGCTGGAACAGTTGGATTAATGAGTGTTCCTGTTATGGGTATAGCACCGAATCAAGGCATCAACAGAAAGTGTCTACAATGCTGCATTAGCATTAGGAATTGCCAATCAGCTGACTAACATACTTAGAGATGTCGGAGAAGTAGTAAGTGCAACTAATAATGCTATCATTCTTAGTTACATATCCTCCTATTCTAGACTTAATTTTTTTAAAATTTTTTGTAATAAAAAGAAAGTTTCATACAACTTACTCTGATTTACTGGGTTCAGTGCCAGGAGAGGCCGTGTTTATTTGCCACAAGGCGAATTGGCACAGGCAGGTCTTTCAGACGAAGATATATTTGCAGGAAAGGTTACGGATAAATGGAGGAATTTCATGAAGAAACAGATCAAGCGTGCCAGGATGTTCTTTGATCAAGCGGAAAATGGAGTTTCAGAACTCAGTGCAGCTAGTAGATGGCCGGTAAGCTGAATGTGCATATCATAATTTTACATATACTGCTCAAATTGCTGAAGTATTTTAATATACTGTTGATTTTATTTCTCCCTAAATTATAAAGAAAAGTTGTATATTTAATTAAGACAACTAAACTGATAAATATTTCAGGTGTGGGCATCATTGCTTTTGTATCGTCAGATACTAGATGAAATAGGAAGTGAATGATTACAATAACTTCCACAAAGAGGGCTTATGTTGGCAAAGCAAAGAAGCTGCTTTCGCTGCCGATTGCTTATGCTAGGTCCGTGGTTCCACCTAGATCAACTTCTAGCCTTGCGAAGGTGTAGAGTTCCTAGCAAAGAATCATTGGCTAGAGTAGTTGATTACATTGTAAAGCATGAGCTGTGTATATACACTGAAAATACATATATTCATAATTCTACCAAAATTCTTTAGAAGCTGTACACCAGTAAACATGACGCATTTTTTGTTCGAAACCTTCGTGAAGCTTGTACTCGATCTTGCACTAGGATAGCAGGGGTGTTGGGAACCTTTTTGTGCTGACTTCATGAAGAATTTTGCTGAAACAAATTCTAACAAGGGGATCAAGCCTTTTTGTGGGGATTTTCCCAGTGGCCACATGTGACAAGATAAAAGTATTAAAATGAAACAATGAGAAGAAAGGGAGCATTCCCAATTTTGCTATGCATTAATGTAAGTGAATTTGTGCTTAGCAACTAGTGTGGTAGCTTTCAATTTGGTCTTGCAATGATTTTAGAATTTAGGCTCCAAATATATAATTTTGTTCCAGGACCTGAAATTCATCATAATATCCTTGAAAAATTGTGAATACTTTTCATAAA